>JAHHUM010001246.1:311662-329363 GCA_036173005.1 Crenichthys baileyi
GGGAAGAGGAGGTATCCCAATCCTTGTGGTTTGACATTGTTGTAAATAAGCGCCGTTTAATACTCTGAAATGAAACTATCTGTGTAGTTATGCTGCTATAGGCTTAGGCTGCTGGAGGACATAATGACCACTTTCACCCTCTTCGCTACATTCTCACACTACTCTACAATTTTGCATTATTTGCTGTTATTTCAGCTTTTAACTTTGTTCTCTCTCTTTTCTCTTCCTAGAAGCTACACCTGGCCTGACTCTGTGTCTACCTGTGACACCTTTCTGGAGAGGGGCATCGTCCAAGCTTCTGCTGGCAACAACCTAATGCTCACCCTCTAAAGATGATCCACATGGCCCTGTCTTTCAGTGTTTAACCCTTTCTCTCTCCTAGACATGGCGATTGACTGAGCTTTTACTGTAACTAATTGTATGTGCTCTCTTTCGGACTCTAACCTTGAAAACTGGCTCGGAGTTTATCTGTTCCTTCTTTCTAGGTGAGACGACTAAAGGAGCTACATCCATTAACATTTACCTTTTCCTTCCCATAGAAAGTACTCCTGGATCAGTGCTTCTTTGTTCTCTTTGTGTCTCTGCTCTGTTCTCTCAAACCCCCAGTCGGTCGTGGCAGATGGCCGCTCAAACTGAGCCTGGTTCTGCTGGAGGTTTCTTCCTGTTAAAAGGGAGTTTTTCCTCTCCACTGTTGCTACATGCATGTTCAGTATGAGGGATTGCTGCAAAGTCAACGCCAGTGACTGTCCACTGTCTCTACATGCTCATCCGGGAGGAGTGACTGCTTCAAGTCTCTGACTGGATGCAATCTGCTGGGTTTCCTTAGACAGAAAAACTATTTATCCAATTTGAATAAATAACTGAATCTGACAGCACTGATCAATGGTTAGGATTAATTGGAATGTATGTATCTGACTTTGTGAAGTGCCTTGAGACGACATGTGTTGTGAATTGGTGCTATATAAATAAACTGAATTGAATTCCTTTTGCAGATGTTTGATGATCCAGAGCTTTCGGAGGCAGCCAGCCAATATAGGTCCGAGGAGCTTGTATGGAAGGTAATGGAGACTGGATCGGAGCTGATGTCCTTGTCAGAACCAGGAGGCAAGGTCGCAGGAAACCTAGGAGGACCAGACAAGAAGTGAGTACAAAAAACTTCAGCGTTAGGGAGACAAACCGCGGAGTAATTCTCAGGGCCAGACTAGTTATAACTGTGGGCTAACACTCAGGCAAAGAAGTGCAGGCTGCTTCTCCCTTTTGAAGCTCCGGAGAAGATTGCAGATGAGAAACACATGTGCCCACCTTAGCAAGGTCCTTGGCTCCACCTAGTGACTGAATGGGTTATTAGCAGGTAGAAGGGAGAGTAGTCCCCAGAACTCCGAGACAGTTATTTTGGGGGCTTTAGTCCAGAACCCTCCTTCCTCCTGTTCCCTCTTTAAAAGTTGCCCTTTAGAGTTTCTGTTTATGTATTTTGACTTCTATGTTTATTCCTCCTGCTACCTCCTGAGTGGGGCTCACCCCGGTCTCAGTATAAATGCTGAGACTGGACAAGTGCTTCCCAAAGAAGACGTTTTTTCTTCAGCCTTTAGGAACCAGTAAACCCCAGACCTTAAAGGGCTGTACCTATTCTCATAGAATCTGGGGTTATATAACCCCAGATTAAAGGCTTCGAGTGCGTAAATACGCAGTCAGAGGGACCCTGCGCAAATGAACAGGGAGGATAAAAAATCTCATCAGGGTGGAGGCTGACATGACAAACCTGCTGCTGTAAACAATGACAACACAGCTGAAGAAACTGTAACAGTCCAGAAAGCAGGAGCAGAATATAACAGAAGGAAAAACATCAGCAGCTCGATCATTCATAATGACGCAGCGCAACAACCTCCTGCGTGCTTCAAGCGGCCGGAGCAGAGGGCATCTGTTCGCGTCACGGGAAAACACGCAGCGCCAGGCCAGCTGTGGGTCAAATTTGACCTTATATGAAAAATTTTGTTTTTCTTTCTGTCGTATTGTTGAACAGTTTAGAATTAATTAAAGCATAATTAAAAGTTTTTAAACCAACAGTTTTAACTGAGTTAAAAACAATTAAATATCAGTTTCTGTATTGGGTTCATATATTTGTACATGCGACTCTAGACGATTCAGGGCTTCACCAGTCATGGACCTCACCGCACGTCACTGAACTGAGATCAAATATAGCCCGGGAATTAATAATGGTGGACAAATATGTTCATGTTATAGACTGTTATTACATCACAAATAATCCCGACAACAATTTTATACATTGATACACAAACCGGTTGAATAATGATAAACAGGGGTGTTTTCATTGTAAATCTGATTTGTCAGATGTAATATTTTTTTATTAAAATAAAGAAAATTATAAAATAAAATAAAACATTGTCTTCTGTTTTGTCGTTATGTTGTTGAACAGTTTTTGCAGAACTTCTTCTGACAAAACAACCGTTTTTTTCCTTTTTTTCAAATTAACCAAGTGTCTTTAATAAAAGAAAAAGTAAAATAGAACTTCTCCAGTCCTGGGTTATGTGACGGCCGTTCCTGACTGCAATACATTCAGAAAACGAAACAATAACTCCGACAGGCTGCCACAGGTCCTGATTGTTTTATTCTTTTGTTATTTCAAAGATGTTCGCACGAACAGAGAAGGCCATTGCTGTTCTTTTCCTCTGCCTGAATTTTCTCCACATAGCGACCTGCCATCGGTGCGCACTGCGCGGTGCTGTTGCAAATGGGAGCTGCCTTTGGGACGCGCATGACAGACTAATAGTGAACTATTTGCAGTTTTGATGAGTTTATAAAACTGCAGGTGTTACAAACATATTGGCATTCTCTCTCCCCAGAATTGGATAACTTTGCGCTGAAACGTCCGGTATTGCACATTCATTGAAGCAATCGTGTTAACTGGACAGGGGTGTTTTTTTTGCGCTTCCGATTAAATTTCGCACGTAAGTATATATGTCACGCTGCGCGTTTTTTTGCGGATGCTGTCAGGTTTCAAGAGGCACAAACGTTTCTGTCTCTAGACAGCGAGAGCGCCAGAGGGGAGAGAGAGAGACCCATCACAGCCTCAGGGCCGTAAAGTGTGTGTGTGTGTGTGTGTGTGTGTGTGTGGTGTGTGTGTGTTCTTATTTTTCTAGACTTTTCAAGACTGCAATGGAACCATCATAGACATTTTAATGAAAACTGTAAATATTAAACTATAAAAGTGTAATTAGATAGAGGATACCTACAAACACAGCTCAAAAAGTAAAAAAAATGTTTGGCCTTCATTTCTAGAAGTCATGCTCATTGATTAATTACACAATTAGAATATTACATAAGATAAATAAAAACATATTGTAAACAGAAATGTCAGACTCCTGAAATGTGTGTTAATTTCTGTGCACTCACTACTTTGTTGGGGCTCCTTCGGCATGAATTACTGCATCAATGCTGCGTGGCATAGAGGCGATCAGCCTGTGGTTCTGCTGGAAGCCCAGATTGCTTTGATAGTGACCTTCAAGTCATCTGCATTGTTGGGTCTGGTGTCACTTATCCTTATCTTGACAATCCTCCATAGATTCTCGATGGGGTTCAGGTCAAAACGGACAGTTTGCTGGTCAGTCAAGCTCACCATGGTCATTGAAACAGCTTTTGGTACCTTTGACAGTGTGGGCCGGTACCAGATCCTGCTGGAAAATTAAATCAACATCTCCATAAAGCTTTTCAGCAAAAAGAAGCACAAAGTGCTCTAACACGTCCTGGCATATGGCTGTTCTGACTGTGGACTTCAGAAAACACAGTGGATCAACACCAGCAGATGACATGGAACCCAAATACTCACTGACTGTGGAAACTTCACTAGACTTCAACCAACATGGAGTCTGTGCCTCTCCACTCTTCCCCCAGACGCTGGGACCTTGATGTCCAAATGAAATGCAAACTTTACTTTTATCTGGAAGAGGACTTCTGACCACTGAGCAACAGTCCAGTCCTTTTGCTTCTTACTCCAGGTAGAAAGCTTCTGACGTTGTCTGGTTTAGCGGTGGCTTGACATGAGGAATAGGACATTTGTAGCTCATGTGTGGGATTTACCTGTGTTTGCTGGCTCTTTATGCGCTGACTACAGCCTCATTCACTCCTTGTGAAGCTCCCCCAAATTGTAAGATTTTGCTCGATAATCCTCTCAAGGCTGGCAAAACTTTAAAAAAACTGCAAAAATGCTGAATCCCTGAGTTCTTTTAAATTAAGGTTAAAAACCTTTTTTGTTGAGAGTTGCTTTTGGTTGTTCTATTCAAATTATCAACATTAATTTTAATCTGTAGTCCAATTTTTCCTTACTTGCCTTTATTATACCACTATGTATTTTTTTTTTCTTTCTTGTTTTATTCAACTTTCAGTTGTTTTGTTAGTGAAATGTGCTATACAAATAAACTTTCGTTATTATAAAAAGGCACCAGAAGTCTATTCATTTCAGGACATTTTAATATGGATTGATGCATTTTACCTACAGCAATTTTCTCTGAACTTTTTTAGAAAAACATTTTCCAATAATAAAGCTCTTTAGACATCATTGTTCACATTTTGCAACAGTTCTTAACACTTGTCTTGTAGCAAGAAGGTTCTTGGTTCCAATCCAGCCATGGTCTTCCAATGCATCAATGGGTTCTCTCGCTACATGCTCACTCTCCACTTTCTCCCATGATCCAAAAACATTCATGTCAGGTTGCATGATCTCTCTAAATTGCCCTGTGATAGACTGTCGACCTGCCCAGGGTGTACCCGGCTCTTGCCCAATAATCTCTAAACATAGGAGACAGCAACCGCCCCCTGACCCTCTCATGTGGACAGATGGATCCTCAGTTTTGTTTGTTCCACACAATCCTAAAGGGCTGATGGAATGGATTAATTTAAACTCAACTCATAAATGAATCAATTTCAAAGTAAATGCACGTGTACTCATAAAGCTGGTAGTCATGTACTGTGTTTACTGTAGGATGTCATCATGTAAACATAGCAAGTGTTCATTTACCACGTAAATATGTATGACTCCAGCTGGTCTGCAATAATAACAACTATGAAAAATATATGCAAAAACAAATGACTGATTATCAAAAGACATGAGAGACAAAGCTACATGACAGCTGCACCAAATCTAGCTGGTTATTACTTGTATAATGTGCAACAAGCCTCAGTAATTCAGTCTTTATGGATGCATAAGCTAAGAATTACAGCACATGTCCAATTACAATGGGCTTTTGTACTTCGAATGTTTGCATCCATAGCAGCAAATTCCCTCCTATTACTGCTTCTTGCATGCTGCACACGATCAGGTAAGGAACAATTTACTCTTCAGCATTAAGGAAAGCAAAGTTAGTAAAAAGTGTAAAAGTTTTATTTTAGTTCTTATAGATGATGGAACAATTCTACAGAGCACCTGTGCTGAAGAGAGGGTTGAGAGCGCATAGAGTCCTGAACCAAAACGAGGAACTAGATCTCCAGTGTAAACTAAAAACGTTGGCCAAACAGTACAGCTTCACCTGCAAAAGGCTTCGGCAGAAGAATCGCTGGCAGCTGCAGAGAGAAGATTGTTGATGGTCAAATTCTGTGAGCCCAAAGCTAGGGTGAGCATCACCATGAAAGAAATACAAGAACACAAAGCAACAGAGGCACGTTCCAGGAGGGATATTCACACGTCTGATGGGAAAATGCATTCTGGCAGATCCCGGTATCCCTATAAAGGGAATGAAGAGCCGGAGCAGAGTCGGACCTGGTTGGCTCAGCCAAAGAGTTCAGCGAGACAGAGACGCATCATCCAGAGTGGAATGTCGTTCAGGGAGATGAGAAACATCACAACTATTGACTTGATAGCAGACAGAGAGCTGGCAGGGCGACGTCTGGAAGCTCGAGGAGACGCAGAGATACTGAGACTCCAGAGGGAAACTTTACATAACAGGGTGGAGGAATTTCTAGACAAGCTCAGAAACAGAGGCAGTGTGGAAAAATGAGCGAACATTTCAACTGTTTAAGCAAAGCCATTTAATATGTACATCAAAAAGTTACATTTATAAAACTGGAGAATAAATTAAACAATATCCCTTGATTTTCTTATGGCTGTTAAAGCTCTGTGGACAGGAACCTCCGTCAGTAGGCTGCAGTTTTTCTTCCACTGTGGAGCGTCAGGGAGCCGTTTATCTGTAAAAATGCACAGACTTTACAGTAAGTTAATATAAATAAATTACTTTATTCTAGAATATATTACGTTACATGAACTCTGGTATCCTCTTCTGTTAGACCACAGAATGAGGTCATTTAATGCAGTCTTATAGAAACGTTGGAACATACAGGGATGGTCAAATAGTGGAAAAAAAAAACTTTAAATAAACTCATGTTTTATAACCCTGCTAGAACGTCACACAGAAAGAACATTCAAATGGGAAATAAAATCCCATCTTAATATTTTTTTGTAAAATAAAACAACCAGTGGTACAATTATTGGCATCCCTCACAATCCATTTAAAATAAATAGAACACATTTATTTAACGCATCATTATTTCAATTTAAGTCTTTATCAGGGCTGCCACAACATTTCCCTCCACATCTGTATAACCCTTTTAAATACAAAAACTGATGGTTTTATCCCATTTGTGTTACAAAGAAACCAGCAAAAACTTGAAATGCAAAAACCCCTACCTTCTGAGTCCAAATGGACCCGAGTGGGGAGACATCTGGTGTGATCGGTGTATTCCAACGTGCAAAGCAAGGGTGTCTTCTTTTTGGGCACGGTGAACATCAGCACCAGTATCGAACACAAAAGGTTGCTCTCCATCACTTCAACAGACTTATGTTGCTCCTGTGACATAAACAAGCAGGCAATATCAGCTTAGGACTCATTCAGAACCAGAATTCCCTGATCTTCTATTACTGTAACTAAGAATCTACAACGGCTTGGGGACACACCTCTCTTCAGGGTCCAGGTTTTTGTAACTTAGAAAAGTCAATCATGACAAATCATGTCATGGTTGAACTGGAAAACAAATTTGTTAACAGTTAAGATCTAAAAAAATGAAGAGAAATTCTGCAACAGCCCGATTCAATAAGTGTGTACACGAATAAATACTTAGTTTCACCAACCTAAGATTCAATGCAAGCATTCAGTCTTTAAGTTTACACCTGAAAACAGTTACAAAAACATCAGGATAACCAGAAATTACGATCAGCTGTCCTATCTGGATTTTCCTGATGTTAGCATATTTTAATTAGAGCCTAGGTTTGCAGAGGTCAGAAAGGAAGTGGAAAAATACGGGACAAAAACGGCAGTAAGAAGAAACTGGTCAGGGAGGCTGACAACACCGCTAAGAGAATGGCAGCAATGTCTAATGAGTACTAGTTGTGTTCAACATGTGACAACAGTTTCATATACACTTCAGGATGCAGAACAAAAGCCCTTTCTTCCATAGAAAAAAATCCAAATGTCGCTAAAATCTCCCCAAACCTTGTGGGACAATGTGTTATGGTCTGACATCAAAAGAACAACAGGACCACAGTGAAACATGGTGGAATGGACTGACTGCTTTTGTGAAGAGGATGTAATTGTAAAAAATATTCATATACGGATGAGTTTTAAGCCAAAACCTTCACTTGTCTGCTTGAACGCTAGATAAACCACAGTGATAAACCACAGTGAGTTCAAGCCAACATCTAAATCTAATCTAAACATGTAAGAAAGGCATCATGGGAAGAAATTTAAAGTTTTGGAATGCCCTAGCTAAGTCCAGAAATAAATACAACAGAAAACCTGCTGGGTCACCTGAAAAGATTTCCTCAAATCTAAAACTGGTAAACTTTGGCAAGGTAGAGGGAGCGAATATTACCAGGTTGAGATGTGGGATGCTGCAAGACTCCAAAGAACAGTGAAATTTATTCTAAAGGTGCTTCATTAAAGCCATAGCTTAGATGTCTGCATGCAACCAAGGTATTGCAGGCCTTTTATTTCTTTACCATTTCCCCCAACAGATTAGTTTGATTTTGAGTTGAATTGTTCTGGATAATTATTACACTGAAGGTTTTGAAAGGATTTTATAACAATCTAATATTTTACACCAGTTTACACACAATAGCTACAGCAGAATTAAATCGTCGATGATGGTTTGGGTGTAATATTATTTTAGTTTTCATTAAAGACAAAAAAAAAAAAAAGAAAAGAAGTCTGGCACCTTAACAAGCTTCAGCTGCTGCTTGCGACCTGCAAACGCATTAAGATGCTGGCTGACTGTGTCCAGAAAAGCCCTCAGGCCTGTCTGCAAGTCGCTCTGCTCAGCGAGGTTGTTCAGAGGAATGAAGGGGGGGATGTTGTGGCGACAGATCCTCACTTTTGGCCTCAGGTCAATCTCCAGGTTGTAGGTGTCGAGATATACGCCCTCATACGCGGTCGCCAGAGAGAAGCACATGCCTTTACCTTGACGGGTTTTGATGACATCATACCCACCTGGTGACATCAGCAGAGAAAGTCCAAAAAGGGGGATTCACAAATAAATAAACTGCAATTAGAGAACGAAGAAAAAGAATCAAAACTGAGGTCATTACCAATGAGGTGATGAGCATGAAGAAGATCTGACAGCTCAGAGTGTCTGGCCATCAGACGCAACAACTCTGAACTTTCTGAGTCTACATCCATGTCCTCTTCTCCAGCTGCTCGCCGCTTGTCTACAGATGGCCTCAGTTTCTGGAGGTTCTGTAAACATAGACAAAACATTATTTACTCAAGGATACCATGGCTTAACTCTGAGCTCAAGATTCCAGGAGTTTAAACTTTAATTTTTTAATTGAAAAAGGTCTTATAAACATGCATTTTTGAGCTGTAACTGAATAATGGCTGAAGGACAGAGAAAAACTGATCCATGGCTTTGTTTGAAGCCCACTGGAGTATTTCAATGCACTTTTTTCCAGGCTTTTCATTTGTTAAATGAAAAAAAAACCTTCTACTTCACAGTTATGCACCACACTGTGTTGGTCTCACATAAAATCCCAGTAAAATACGCATGAAAACCTTTGCATCCTCATCATCAATATTTACTCTGAATGACGTGATTAGTTGATTTGCAAATGTCAATTTTTGAAAACATTTCAAGGACAAAGTTGCAGCAGAACTGTGTGAAACATCTAAATATGGCTTTTCTTCAAGAGACAGCAACATTTGCTCAGAGCCCCTGACGTCGCTTCACCTTATGTGTCTGTATCTCTGCCTTCAGCTGGTCTCTCTGCGAGGTCAGCGCTTCAACTTTGGCCCTTAGCTCCGTCACACGACTCGGCTGCTGGAGGACCAACCTCCGGCTACTGGCCTGATCTTCCAGCAGACTCAGGTGACTCAAAACACCTGGCGATAGGAGACACGTTCACAAACCTTCAAAGGAATTAAGTGATGGCTAATACGTTAGCATCACAGAAACAAACTTATTTCAAGCTAACAACAGCGTCAACGGGCGAGTTAGCTTTGCGGGTTAAGGCCTACCTCTCGTCGAAACTCCCTCCATGTTTTACCACTTTCCTCCTTTTAATTTGGTTACACCTAATGAAGCTACTCAAACAAAAATATCCGCTGTTTTTTTTAATTTTGGCGGCTGTTGCGCGCGCACGCCACGCCGCCCTGACGTCAAAACCCGGAAGAGAAACAAACAGTTTTGCATCACATGGAGCAGCAGGTTAGCCTGCCTGGCTGTTGGTAAGAGGTGAACGCAACGCGTAATGTGCTCAGCATAAGAGATGAAAACACGGAGTTCAACCTTCTGCAAAACGTGGCCACTACATTATGAACAGCCACAGTGTTTACTCGTGGAAAAAGTTGCATTTAACGAGTGGCTCCTGAATGTCCCAGCAAACGTGTCCAGTGACAGCGAATGTGACCCGGATGTCGGTGTTCCCTTCAACTAAAGGTGAGTTCGATTATGTGTTATATTTATATACATTTCCAGGCCTTTTTTTTAAAGATCGGAAAACACTTTATTGATTTACTTCTTTTCTTTTGTTCATATTTCTTTAGTTTGAGTGAAGCTCTGTAGCTGTTTGAGGTATGTTGAATGCACTTTGGAGTGTTAAGATTTGAGTGATAAAAGGAGCAACAAGGTTTATTATTAGGCCCGAGCAGTGAAAGCCCTCGAATGTCGTTTGTATTTCGTGGATTTATTTTTAATTATTATTTTTTGGGTCTATAGGTGACTTCTTGAAGATCTAAATATATATGTAAACTCACCAAACGTCACCCAAAATTGTCCCCCGCCTGAAATATGTGGATTTAATAGAATTCAAAATGGGCGTGGCCAAACAGCTCTGATTTGAAGTTTGGTATACAGGTAGATCTCTTAGAATAAAATAAAGTCTCCTGGAGGTATGTCCTAAAACAGACATTATGGGTCAAATTGTCATTTTGGCACGTTTTTGACGAATTTCTCCCAAAAAATTTTGAGGTGTTAACTTTAAATTTGGTCAATATGCCCTTAAGGCCTGGAGGATTAAAAGTTATCAAAATCCTGATTTTTTTTTTTTTAGCATGTTTAGGGGGCGTGGCCAGACTACGAACTTTACTTACTCGCCAAAAAATTTTAAACAGCTGGAAGTTTCACATAGACTAAAATAGACGAAACTTTGTATGACTGATCCCCTTTGGCTGCCCAACGATCCTATGTGTACAAATGCTGACTTTATCAAAGCCCCGCCCCCTGAGAACAAGAAGTCACTTGTTTTGCTGGAAAAGGTTCCCCTCTGAACCACTTGATCTGATCAACATGAAATTGTATCAGAAGTCAGGTAACAAGTTGGTCTAACTTGGTTTGGAGTTCAGACACTGTACGCTTGAGGGTGTTGCCGTGGTGAAGTGCGATGTCACGCTGTTGCCATACGTTTGGCTCTAATTTCCACATATACCATAGGATCTTCTACACAGAAGTTGATCCTCATCCCAGCCGCTTCACACTCGACTGCAAAAACCTCCCCAGGCAGCTGTNCGCCAAACCCATGCTGTAGGTCTTGGCTTAGGGGGCCAGCAGGACCAGTTCGAAAAAAGGACGAAATCCACTGGTCCCAAACCCAGACCCCCTCCGGCCCTTGGCTGCGTCTAGAAATCCTGTCCATAAAAGTTATGAACAGGACCGGTGATAAAGGGCAGCCCTGCCGGAGTCCAACATGCACCAGGAACAGGTCCGACTTAGTGCCGGCAATGCGGACCAAACTCCTGCTCCGCTCGTACAGGGACCGGATGGCCCCTAATAAAGGGCCCCCGATTCCATACTCCTGGAGCACCCCCCACAAGGCATCACGAGGGACACAGTCGAATGCCTTCTCCAGGTCCACAAAACACATGTGAACAGGTTGGGCAAACTCCCATGAACTCTCGAGTACCCTGTAGAGGGTATAGAGCTGGTCCAGTGTTCCACGGCCGGGACGAAAACCATACTGCTCCTCTTGAAGCCGAGGTTCAACTATCGGCCGGACTCTCCTCTCCAATACCCTGGCGTAGGCCTTACCAGGGAGGCTGAGGAGTGTGATCCCCCTGTAGTTGGAACACACCCTCCGGTCCCCCTTCATAAGAAGGGGGACCGGAGGGTGTGTAATTCTAAATTAATTGTACAATTTTAGGTTACAATAAAAACACTTTAATAATCCCAAAGGAAAATCTAATTCAGATGATTGTGTACAGGTCATCCACAAATGCAAAGAAAATCCCAAGACGACATAAAGAAAAACACAACGTAATCATAGCTACTTAATTTGGCTAAAACTAGAAGAACACTATTCATCAAAAACTCAACTCAGATATAAATGAGTTATATCACAGATTTTTCAAGTTTGCTATTTATCTGAAGAACATAATAGTTAGTGTGTGTACCTGGTTGTCCAGCTTCTGTTGTCGTATGTCAGCATCCTCCATAGCTGAGCAAAGAGTCGCACCTAATCACAGCTTGTGAAGAGGAGGGTATGGAAGCAACAGATGAAATGCACTGTCAACGTGTGTTCGGAGTGAATTAGTTGATTTTGTCTTGGAGGTAAATAATTTGTGGTAATTAAGCGTAGAAGCTGGTGTTTGTGCCACCCAGTTCCATCTGGCTGTCTGTCCACCTGCATGCAGCAGAAGGCAAAGTAGATTAAATGGGGATAATGTTCTTAAACCACAGTGCACAGCTTCTTCTCCCGTGCAGACAGGGAGTCCCTTGAACACGAACAAGCTTTACATGGCTGTTTTTATTAAGATACTGTGCCTGTTGGTGCTAGTGAAAAACGAGAGACCATACTGTAAGGTGGTGCACTGCTGCTGATAGTCTTTTCCAAGCAGCAGTCTGCATTACTTAGTCCATGTACAAACAACTAAATGAGAAATCTGCACCATATGTTCAAGTCTTTCTTTTTTAAGAAGACACTATGTGGTATCAATCTATAAGATCTCTTAAAACAAATAGAAAAGAGATATAACCTGACTGCTACTGCAACAGCTGGACAGATTTATCCCAACGCCACAGGGATAGTTGCACAGAAAACCTGCTGTGTTATTTATTTAATCTAAAAGCAGGGTTTATGCTGTTAGCACCAAAACTGGGTAGTTTTGACCAATTACTGCATCAAAACAAACTGCCAGTTTGGACTATGCAACAGCCTGACCAAACTTTACTGAACTTCTTCCACAGGGTGAATTAACAAATGGATAGTAAAATGGTAAAGATGTTGAAATTATGCTAATAATGTTAATGTCAGTGCATTGTGTTAATGACTTTAGTTTGTACTTGAAGAAGAGTTTTTTAAATGAAGATATTTTCAGCCTTTTAGCTGCTAAGTGTATAGTGCAAGGCTGCAAGCCACACTATGACCAACAGATTGATCTTAAAGTTCGAATAAACAGGCAATGTTTTCAAGCGAACTAAGCTGTTGCATAGGGTTCCAGGCCAGCAAGGTAAGCCCAAAATTGTACATACAGCTGGCAGATTTAAATAAAAAAAAATATTAATTGCTTTTTTATTTACACTATGTTAAAGACAGCATGTAGAAAAACATTCTAAACTCTTTTCAATAATTGCTGGCCAGCTTTTTGCATGTTCCAAATGGGAATTTCTGGAACTGTTTTAGAGTGGTTTAGAGCTTACCTTAGAAGCTTCAGTGTCTGTATAAACCACATCATGTCTGATCTTATATGCGTGGTACCCCAGGGCTGTTTTTAGGGCCCATTTCAGCTTCCTCCTACTTTCCAAAAACATGCATATTAGGTTATCTGATTAGTCTAAATTACCCTAAAAGTGTGAGTGGATGTATGATTGTTTGTCACTTATGTCTTTTGTTTTTTTTGAGCTGTAAAAGACAGGTGACCTGCTTACGGTTTACTCCACCTTTCCTATACTGAGTGCTCACTGCTTTTGTCCCATTTATTAAAAAATGCTGGAAATATTACAGTTTCACCAGAATAAAATAATATTTTTTTATATAGTCAGAAACCTGCCACATCTGTTGTTGATCAATTTGATTTTTTTTATGTTGTTAAACAAAAATAAGAAAACTGGACAAGAAGACCTAGGTTGAAAAATATATTATAGAAGATGAACAGTAACTTCAAACACAGTCCAGAAAAAACTTGGCAAATACCCAACACAAGACCCAGGAGTTGCATAATCCCTCAATCAGTTACCAAATTATAATTTATCATTGTTGAGCTGTGCTATCTTTGGACGGTTTCGTAGATGCAAGCGAAGATTTGGGACCTATAGTTCTGTTTTTGCAACAAGGCCAGTTACAAAGTGCTTAAACATACAATTGCAAAATATGCCTGTTATTTGTAGGCACATCATTGATTTATTCCTTGAGTTAGGTGGGGTTGTCTTGTTCCTGAATGATTTATATGTCATTGTAAAGGCCGTTCATCAATCTTTGTAAAATGTTTTTTGACTAGACTAAAAAGGGCAAAAAAATATTTAGAAGGACCTTCAATAATCTTGATGGAGAATTGTGTAAAAACCGAGTCTCTTATCAGTAAATGAAAAAAAACAGCTGTATGAAAAAGTCACAAATCTCAAATGTTTCTTGGAAAGCTGAACAATAAGTAATGAAACAGTATTCGGATCAAAGACGGAGTGACTTTAGTTTTTTGCAAGCAGGTGGAGAGGACCCATTATTGCAACAAATGAACAGCAATCTTTGTTTAAAACGTCTTGAACACAATTGAAATTCTTCAAAAATCTTCCCTTTTGTCCCACAGTGATGGTGAAAAACTTCCAGTAAACCCCCCAGACTGCCCCGTGTTTCCCCTTTGCGTGTGTCGAGATCTGAGAGCTTCCTACACAATCCCAGACTGCCTTCTCTTGATCAAAGGTAGCATGTGTTATTCAGTCAAACTATGATAAAGGGGTTCCTGTTACAATTAAGGGGAAGTTGTATTTTTTTTCACCACTGCCCCCTCCCCTCTTATTCTCCCCTGACTTGTTGGCACATTGGTCAGATAACTGTGGACATGAGAGCACTGGCTTTGACCTCTTCTCGACAGTAATGATTGCACCTTGACCCCCAGCTTTTTTGTCCAAGCGATGATGACCCTGCATGTGCTTTCTTGAGACTAGAAGTGAGTTAAGGCAGATCCCTCAGTGTTAGGGACTACTACAACTCACCACTTGTACAGCAACCAACATAATTGTTAAAGAGAGATTTTCACAAAGTTCTGTGGTTTCTTGTCCTAACTTCAGCTCAGATGACTGGATTTAGCAGTCACAGTTCCATCCATCTATATCCCATATGCTTGCATGGGAACGTGTCCTTTTTCCCTTGCAGCCCCCCCTCTTCATATACCCCCGTCCACTTCCTGCTATCTCCAGGGCCAATCTAAGGCTGCGCTATTACGAGTCCTGTACTAGGCGTGTTGGCGGCCGATTTAGAACATCAACACCATCAATCAACCCAGTGAAGGGGCCAGCCAGCTGGCTGAACCGTCCCGTCCCAGGACCGTACAATTTTTCATCCAACAAGGCCAACTCGCGTTCATGTAACTACACCCAAACCTTTCTTTACTTTGTCTCTACCCTTCTGATTACTTTTTGACTCAGCCTTCTGAACGACTTCCTTGAAGCCTTGATGTCTCAACTCACAAAAGCCTCTATGCCAGACGTTTTAAGCTTGTTTTCTTTTTGTCTCTCCATATGAGAATAATTGTGCAGTAATGGACAGTCATGAAACAAAGCTAACTTTGGTGTTGCTGTTAAAAAAGGGGGGACTAGCAGCCGGCTTTATTCCTCATTTTGGTCATTACTTTCGCTGGAAAAATGAGCTGTTCTTTGGCTATTACAAATGTTTCCTCTTTTGTTTCATACGTCTGAGCTGAGCTGGATAATTATGTGCTAGAGTATATGGACAACATATAAACAAACAAGTAAACATGCAGTGGAGAAACCATGAGTCACATTCCTATAAAACACCGGATATGCTAACCCAAACTGCACAAGTATTCAGTTTTAGGTATACTTTCGGTTGAGTTGCAATAATAGAGCAGAACAGACTTTATAAGTCTGTAAAAGTCAGAGACATAGTCGATTAAAAAGGAAAGATTTAAAGTGCCTTTCAAACACATTCATGGATTTACACCATTTTACATTTTGTCACATGACAACCACAAACTTCAGTTGATTTTACCAGGATTTTATGTGTCAAAGCAACACAAAGTAGTGCAGAATTATGGAGAGGAAAAAAAAAGGATAAACCATTTTAAACATTTATGGCAAATAAAAATCTAAAACGTCTGGCGTGGATTCAGCCTTCCTGTCTCAATGATTTGTAAATCCACCTATCACAGCAACTGCATCTGCAAATCTTCCTTCCACTCTTCCATGAAGGCTAGACAACTAATAGTTGTCCAGTCAATAAATGTTTCCATCTGACCTGGGAATCTCTACAGCTCCTCCAGAGTTACCATGGACCTCTTGGCTGCTTCTCTGATTATTGTTTCCTTTATCAGTTTACATGGATGGCCAGCTTTAACTTCTCTACTGCTTTCTTCCTGACCTGTCTGCTTGTCTTGCTTGGTCATCATGATGTTGTTTGTTCATTGTTTTCTAAGAAACCTCTAAAGCCTTAACAGAAAAGCTGGATTTATACTGATATTAAATCATAGTTTTTTTAGATGACTTCTGAAGGTAAAAGGTTGCATTGGATCTTATTTAGAGGTATTATAGTAAAGGGGACAAAATAGGCCTCATTATTCAGGTTTTTATTTAAAAACTTGAACAATGCACTAGTTTTTATCTATTTTGATCTATCAATAAAATACCAATAAAAATACAGTGAAGTTAGTGGTTGTAACTGGCCAAATTGTGAAAAAATTCAAGAATATTAATACTTTTGCAAGGCAATTTATGTTCCAACTTTTTGCCTTTTACCAATATGTAAAAGAAGGAGACACCACAGCTTGTTTAGGTTAAAATCTTTTTTTTGGTTAAATCATGAGGTATCTGAGTCACTGCAGCGATGCATTTGAGAAATTCCCTCCAGCAATGATGTCATGGATACCACCCTAACACATCCATACAGGCTTCCTCTCCTTCTTATAATTGCTCAGCCTCGTTGTCTTGCTGTCTTTCTGCTCCGCTCTGACTCCAGAGGCCAGCTGAATGGGCCCTGGAGGCACAGAGCAGGCCTCAGAGTTGTCCAAACAGCCAAAATGAAAGTCTGGGGAAGTTCCTAGCTCTTTTGTCTCTACCATCTCTGCCGGGGGAACAAGTGCAGCACAGTGCACTGACTTGGGAGTGTGTCGGCCGGGGTCACGGCATGGCAGCCTGACAGTCCCTCGCAGTCACGCTACCATTCCTCCCCTTGGCGGCACAACCCCGCAGACGGCTAAAACAGCTGGCCCAGCTGTACAACTGGCTGCCCCTTTTACCCATTCAATCAGCCAGGGTCAGCCACAATCAACCAGTGACGATGCACATCTGTGTGTGTGAGCAGGGAGGTATGCCGCAAAGAGTCCCCCCCCTTCTCTGGATCCCATAAACAAAAGAGTAAAGTGTCCTCAGCCACAACAAACCGAGACATGAAAACAGCGGAAATTTATGTGCAAGAAAACAAAAAAACGCTGCAAACAGTGGAAGGCAAAGGCTGTGTCAAATTTAGAAGATCAACTTTCAAATCTGTGCAGGGGATTAGCAACAGTGCAAATCCCAGCCGACACTTCCAAATATCCGAGTGAAAATGATTTGTGCTAAACAGAACCAGGCATAAAAACTGGGCGGCTTTTTCGCCTGTCGCACGCAACTTTATTTGCTTGTGAATAATTTTCCAGCATCCCATTCAAGAATCGGCACGTTTGATTTCGGCTTTACAAGAGCATGTTTTACAAATTTTACCCCGGCCAAGAGAAACTGTACCTGGCAGTCATACTGAAAAGGGCTTTCCTAACCTTCTCTCGGCATAAACGAGCCCAAAAACAGCTTGGATTTTAATGCCGCAGCAGACTACATACAGATGGCTATATTGCATCTAAATTAATAAAGAAAATAGTTAAAAAGATGCTGAAATATAACCTAAAATAAAGACTGGGTTTGCATCAAATATCAATTTGGTATTGTCATAGTTCTGCTTATAATCAATCCATTCAAGTTGGAACTTCCATGGTGTTCTTTGAAAAATGTGTTTAGGGACATAGGGGAGTGATTGGGCAAAATTATAACAAGCAGAAATTGGACCCTT
>JAHHUM010001246.1:330198-343524 GCA_036173005.1 Crenichthys baileyi
CTAAAAATTTTTTTAAAAATTCCACCCAAACCAAAATTTTCTGAGGTGGGGTTGGGTTTTCCCCGTCCCCCAGTTGGGCCCTGAAGGGAAGATGTTTGGGATAAAATGAATAGGGGTTTTTAGGTTTCCCTTCAACAAAAAAAAAAAAAAAAAATTTTAAAAAACAAACACACAAAACGCTCCCCCCTAAGGGCAAAAATTCAGACCCATTCACCTAACAGCCTACAGTGGCTTGAAAAGCATTCATACCCCATAACTTTTTTCCCCATATTGTTCCCCATTACAAACCCCAAACAAATTTGAGTTTTTTTGGATTTTTTATGTGAAAGACCCAAAACAAATTTGGGATACAAAATTTTGAATGGAACAGAAATTTAAAAAATGAAATTTTTTTTTTTTTTTTTTTAAAAAAATAAAAAACTGAAAAAGGCATTGGGGCAAAAATATTTAAATCCAAAACTTTGCGGAACCACCCTTTTTCTGGAAAATTTCATTTCCCTGTTTTGCTATAAACCATTCCATTTTAAGCCTTTGCTTTATGTTTAGGATTCTTTCCTGCTGGAAAGGGGCCTCTCCTCAGTCTCTAGTCTTTTCCAAAATCCAACAGGTTTTCTTCCCAAAAATTGCCCTTGTTTGGTCCAAACCTCTTCCCCTTAACTCTGCCCACCTTTCCCCGTCCCTGTTGAAGAGAACACCCTCAACATGATGCTCCACCACCAAAATTTTAAAAGTGGGGATGGTGGGTTTTTAGAGTTTATTGTATTTTATTTCCCCTCCCACAAAATACCCTTCGGGGTTTTGGGGAAAAAATTTAATTTTGGTCTTTGGGCTGACCCACAAAAAAACCCCTTCCCTTTCCCCCGTTTGCAATGGCTTTTTTTCCCTTTCCATCTTTTTCCTAAAGAAACATTTGTGCAGTGCCCCGGTAAAAGTTGTCCATTTGGGCAGATTTCCCCCCCCCAATGACCCTTTAATCTCTTTCAGTTCGTCCCGGGGTTTCCCTGGGCCTCTTGGCTGCATCCCCCTGATCTTTCCCTCCTTGTTTGGCCTTGGGGGGGTTTTGGTGGACACCTTTCTTGGTAGGGGTTTAAGTGAAAACCATTTCCCCTTTTCCCTTTCCAAATGAAAAGGGGGTTTAAAATTTCTTTTGTGAGATGTTTCAAAGCTTTGGGGAAATCTTTTAAAAGCCTAACCCCGCTTTGGGAAAGGCTCCCCAAATTTTCCCTGGCCCCGTTCCGGGGTTTTTTTCTTGGGTTTCATGATGCTTTTTGCTCCCCAATATTCTCTTAACCGACTTTCCTTGGCGTCATAAGCACTGTATTTTGGGACTGAGATTAATTTTCACACAGGGGGGACTCTATTTGGCATTGCAAACATCAGGCAATCTGAAAGGGAAGGGGGCTGAACTCAGGAAAAGGGGCTGAATCTTTTGCCAAAAGGGCCCCAAATTTTTCTTTTTTTTTCTTGTTTAAAAAAAGTTTTTAAATCATGTTTTAAATTTTTCCCTTCCACTAAAAATTGTTTTACCCACTTTGTTTCTTTTTTACATAAAATTCCAATAAAATATATTTATTTTTTGTGGTTGTAATTGGGCAATTGGGGAAAAAATTCAAGGTTGGGATGAATATTTTTCAAAAACAGTTTTTTTGGTTTGGGGGGGGGGGGAGGGGAAAACAGAACCTTTTTGGGAAAGCCCCCAGGGGAGCTTGCAAACTCCATTCACAATCGCTCAAGGTGGGATTGGAACCCAGGACCTTCTTGTTGCAAGACAACAGCACTACCAACTGCTCCACCACACAGTCTGCTGAGTTTCTATTGCACCACATTTTCAGTCTTTGTGGTTCTAATCCCTGTTCAGGTCGACTGGCTCATATGAAGCAAGGGAGATTACGGAACTTGATCAAACCAGATTAACTCTGATCAACTTCCTGAAAGTAAATATGGAGGATTATGTTTGAAATCAGAAGCTGTCATTTCAACTCAGAAAGTCACTGAACAGCCTGGAGTTCATTTTCTAATATGGCTGCTGTGCCTAAAATATCTCATTGAAACTGTGGCACACATAGTACTGTATAAAGTCTATTTGTGAACGTGTTATCATTACGTGTTTGAATGCATAAAACCAAAAAAAAAAAAAAAAAACACATTATTATCAGCTTGTTTTGCTAATAGTAGCTAACAATTAGCAGACCCCACTGTTTTATTGCAGTTAGAACACGTTCAACTTGGGTGTGACATCATTCCCAGATTCAACGTCTGACTTCAGAGAAAAATCAAACACACTAATACTGTTTATTGAACACTGTACATTACAGGAATAACCATAAATAATTAGTTGTTAACAAGGGTTGGAAATTACTGCCCAAAGTTTGGAATGAGTTTTCCTTCCAGAAAAGTTGGCTATGAAACAACCAAAACAAAGTGCAAACTGGTGAATGAGCAAAATGACACACACTCACTTACTTTACTTTCATTGATTTTCTCTTTTAAAACTTAAAAGAAATAATGAAGAATAGAGTCACTTTGACTATTGAAGTAGACATTTTTATGATTCCTTTGCATAGGCTGCTTTCTGTTTTTCATTAACCTCCCTAGTCGGAGGAACAGACTTTGTAAAGGAATTCAGTTTCATTTAAACTGTTGACAAGTAAATCTGCTAAAGATTTTAGCTTCAATATGACCAACTGCTTGGATTCAAGCTAAAATCCTTTTATCTTCTTAATGACGAAGAGTTGTGAACGTGTTAACAAAAAGAAGAAAAAGTGGATTTTTAGTTTATAAACCTCTGGCTCTGTCTTGGCTAAACAAACACACAAAGCTTCACCTCAGAGAAAAAGCAAATACTGTTCCCCCAGTTATAACAAGAGGCCGCAGCAAGTCTTTTAGACCTGACTGATGGCTGAAGGATAGCAAAGCTAAATCCCAGCCCAGGTGACCACCAGCAGTCTCTGTCTGCCTCCTCGTCTTGAAGGTCTAACTACTTAATAAGTGGCTGTCCAAGGTTTCCTGGACATAGTCCAGACCAGCAGAGGCCCTGTTAAAAACGGACGAGCAACAGCATAAGGAGGGCTCCATTTATCAATCAGACCAATCACAGACTTTTCCGGGACTAGAGACAGCCACATGTTGGGGATTAGCTGCATGGAATTCAGTACAACTAAATTGTGGAGTCGGTCGGTTGGAGATTACAGCAAAATCAACAGTTAAAGAGTTGGATAGCTTCAGATGCAGCTGTTTGTATTACCTATTAATGTAAATTTAGGTTTAAAGTTGAACTTTGACAGCCAGCACAGCTGCAAAGGCTAAACTGTTGCAACAGAGAACTAGATGGTTAGAAAATAATGTAAAGTCATAAAACGGGCATTTTTGAAGACCTTTTAAACGAAAAAAGTCTGAGCAGTGCTATGTTTTGGTGCTTACATAGTGCCGTACAAATATTTTCAACTTGAATATACAGTATGAATCTTTGCACATTTTGACACATTACAACCATAAACTTTTATTGGGATTTTACGTGATAGATCAACAGAGAGCAGCGGACAATTGCAAAATCGCTGATACTTAGTTGGACTGAATTTGTAAAAATTGATTTTGAAGTTTTGCTTTAGGTCTGGACTTTAACTAGGCCATTCTAACACATAATTATCCTTTAATCTAAACCATACCATTGTAGCTCTGACTGTATGTTTAGTTCATTTGGCCTTCTGAAAGGTAAACCTCTGTCCCACTCTCAATTCTTTTGCAGCTTGTAAGAGGTTTTCTTTCAGCAATGCCCTGTTTTCTTTAAACAATAGCTTATCTCTAGCCACTCCATTATTAAGGTCAGATTTGTAGAGTCTACAATTAAGAGTGTACGCACCAAAAGATTCTCCTGTGATTCTGACCTATGGATTTTTGCTGCTCCTCCAGAGTTACAGTGAGTCTCTTGGTTGCTTTGCCTGTCAATTTATGTAGACAACCCTGTCTTTGCAGGTTTGTCTTTTCATTTCTGGATGTTCTGGGTGTTCCAGATTAAAAAACTTGGACCAGTGCGTTATAATCTAACCGTACTGTAAACTTGTCCAGAACTTTATCCGTGACCTTTCTGCTGTGTTCCTTGGCCTTCATGATGCTGTTTGTTAATTAATGTTCTCTAACAAATTTCTGAGACCTTCACGGAACAGCTGTATTTATACCAATGCATGCAAAACGTGTTGATTTGTATTTATAAAAAGCTTGTTGGTCTATCACATAAAATTCCAGTCAATAAATTGCAGTTTGCTTTTGCAACACAATTTAGAAGCAGATTTGCAAAATAAATAGTCATGCTGCCCTAAATTTGGCCACATCAATTCATGGTCATATGCTGCGTAAAAATTTCCAAAGAACCGATAGACATGCTGTAGATTTTACATGATTTCTCCTCAGTGCCATGACATCACCGCATTACAAATGAGACTCATGTGAAGCTTCAGAGCAGATATTTGTTGTTGTCCTGGCTGTGCACAAGCTGTGAGCCAATGTGCAGCGGATTTAGAAACCAATGGAGAGAGTTGAGCTGTCACATCACCTCTGGCATGTTGTGTCACTCCTGCTCATTTCCATCTCTGCACACAGGTAACAGACAAGATGCTGACAGCTGTCAAAAAGGAGCTGGGTAGGTCTTGTCAACGATTCACTAAACTCAGCCCCCCGCTGCTTTGTAGGACACGCACACTTTGACATAATGTGACTATAACAAGAGAGAGGGGGAGGGAGGTGTGTCTGTTTCTGATAGAGATAGATAGTGAAATACAGATAGGATATAAAAGAGGAGAAAGGAAGAGACAGCACAACTGATCAGCTTGAAATATGAAGCAGACTCTTAAAGCAAAGATGTTTTGCCTGGATTTTGGCTGAATATTATTTGTTTTAGTAAAAATGGTAGAAATTAATGCAGTTTGAACTTTTCCATAGGCTCATGACGAGTGTCATGTTTCACTAAGCTGTTTTGTGTAGCAGATCTTGCAGCACAATCAGTGCCCCATGACCTACATTGGCTGTCAAAAGTGTACAGACCCCTGTTAACATTTCCAGCTTTGTGAAACTTTAAAAAATGAGACCATTTGTCAAGAAGTGGCTCTTGGAGTAGAACCCTAATGCAGACAGGCAGGCAGGAACAGCTCGATGAGTGTAAAAGGAGGTTTTAATAAAGAACAAAAGAGGTAAAATTCACTTAACAGGGAGGATGTAACAGATGCAGGCATGAACATGGAAAGGCTTGGCTTTGCAGGAGTCGAGGACAGGGACAGGCTTGGCTTGGCATGAACAAACAGTATACTCCCATAAGGAGTAAACAGAACAGAACGGTATAAATGGAGCATGGCACAGGTGAAAACAAGGAGACTGATGGGCATGGAGCAGGTGGACCGAATGAAACTGATTAAGGTCTGACAGGGAGTGGTAACTAAAACATGACATAAGCAGAAATCCAAACACACAATCTAACCAAAGAAAAATCTTGCAAATGTAACAGAACATAAAGTGCACCATACACAGTACAAGAAAGAAACAAAACTTAAAGGAATAAACTAAAGTATAAAGATGGTCTAACATTTTCCTGAGGCACCCTCTGATACTTGGTAAAACTCATGGTGGATTCTAGGGTGATGAGCTGGTTCTGTGAATGCCTAGCTAATGTCAAACATGTCCTCTGTTCTAATGTCCATATAATTAAGTTTTAGACAAAACTGTTTATACAAAATTATTCTAGAATTTGAAAAGGGATAGCGAACACTGATAAATCAATAACCAAGTGAATCATATGTTCAGCTGTACTGTAATGAATCGCAGATCCAACCGGCTAGTTATCATTGGTAGTCTCTGTGCCTGATGTAGAAAAGGCATCCAGCATAAAAATTAAACAATATTATCAACACAATAATGAAATGTTAAAAAATATAAACATTAAGTCTGGTCTTAATGGAGCAAAGGATTCCACCATGTGCACACCTGTGAATGTTAAATTTGATCAGTCTTTTTGTGATTGCACAGGCATGCAATTTGACATTAACCAAAGCAAAAACCTTGCTATAGGTCCATTGATTCCATTTGAAGGTTTCCAGGGATTTCCTCTGGCATCTTGTGGGGGGCTCTTTGAATAAACTACCTTGGATGGCCACACCTTGGCGTGTTGGTGGATGTTTTGAATGTCAGTCATTTTCTACCGCTTCTTCCATAGTTGGTCACGGGGAAGCTGGTGCCTATCTCCAGCAGTCTATGCGCTGGAGGCTGGGTACACCCTGGGTAGGTCGCCAGTCCATCGCAGGGCTTGTTTTGAATGTTTCTAAAAAGTTGCTGGAAATAAATGATGAATACTAACTAGGGAGGCTGGAAGGTGGGGAACAGTAGCCCCGAAACAGCAAGTACTGGACAAATAGTAAGGTTTGCATGACAGAAGCCTTTTCTTCCAAAGAAAATATCCTGGCCTGCCTAAGTTATACCAAACCATGTGGGAGATTAAGTCATGGTATGATGAAACTGGCACATTTGGGTCACAATTCCAAACACTATGTTTGGCACCACAAAAATGTTTCGCACACAGAGTATAACCAAAAGAACACCACACCCACTGTAAAAGATGAGGCGGCATCATGCTCTGCAGCTGCTTTTCTGCAGCTGGATCTGGTGTTTTTATCAAGGTGAATGAAACTGTATTCAGTTTTGACCTATACACTCCAGATGTCTGCTGGAAAGCTGAAGAGGTGCTTGAAAGATAATGAGGGATTTTATCTTTAAGCAATCGAATGAGTCCAAATCAACAAAAGAAAAATGACTTCACTGGACAAAAAAATATATGTTTTAGAAAAGTTTATTCTAAGTCCAGAACTAATTCCGACAAAAACAGTGCAGTCCCCTGAAGACTGTGGTAAAAAAGAGATGTTCTTACAATCTCATAGCTGTGGAAAACGTCTGCAGACTAGTACCAAAGAAGACAAAAGTGCTGAAATTGAATCAAAGTAAATTTTGACAAAATTAGTTTGAGGGTGTGCACATTTATGCTGCCAGCTTATAGCACCTTTTCTATATTTTCCCTGTATATGATTTGTGTTTTTGATTTATTTTAATGGTACTTTATGTCACAAAAAAAATGTAAAAACTAATCATTTATAAAGGTCTCAAGTTTTTAAGTCGTAAAAATCAGAAAATTTGAGTAGGATCTTTATGCTACTTAGAGCCATTGTATTTCAGTGAAAAGGCTCCATAATAATGAAGGATCAAGAGCAGTACCTCTAACAAATGCAACTGAAAAATTACATCTAAACATATATTAGAGTAAAATGTAGAGAGTATTTCCTCGCGTAATTCATTATAACAGTCAATGTTTCCATTCATATTGCACCAAAAGCCAAAGAAATTAAGTATGATTTTACCGAGGACAGATTAAGCTAATGACTTAGTGTCAGCATGAGGATAGACTTTGGAGATAATGGGCACTTCCCATAAGAGTGCTTTTCACCAAGGGGGTTATCACCTATGGTAAGAGTGTGTGAGTGCTTTTCACATACAGTATAGGTCGGCAGCATTGGACCATGGACACAGAGGTAACACACTATTAGCGTGCTTTACTGGAAATAAATTAGCATGTAAGTCTATGATTTTATTAAATGATATTTTGGGGGTCCAAAAGTAAAGCTGCTATAATTGTAATTGGAGGTGTTTTGAGTGCTTGGATTATCATGCATTTATGCAAAGATATTTGACAAGCTAAAATAGTTAGCAGAGCCCCTGAGGGGAAATTTTGCAGCACATGCATAAAAGTTTGGGTAAAATCTTGCTTATTCCAGACATTCAAGATCCAACCATAGAGTTGCCATTGTTCCTCAGGTCTTGATTTCCAACAAGGGGGCTTAGACACAATGAAGCTAGACCCCCCATATTTCATTTCTGCCCCGCTGATAGCATTTATCAGCAGCATCCTGATAAAAACAAAATATGCAACTTAAACCTGAGCATGGCTTAGCCGCCGAGGTGGACCGGATTACCTGGAGGCTCGCCGGGACAGGCATCAGATTGTGCTGTCATAAAGGGCCATTAGCCTCTTGGCAAACTGTACCTCAAGCTCAAGATGACAGAGCTTTTCAAGACAGACAGGGGGGAAAAATATGAAACTTAAATTTATCATGACAGATTTCTCTGTGAAAGGGACCCCCAGAAAGATGGATTTGTGAACACAAAATGAGCCTGAAAAGGCTCATTCTTTTGTATTTTGATTTTTATTTGATTCTTTTTGGAGTTTAATTGACTTTCCTATCAAATTTCTTCATGAATTAGCTAATTTCCATTATTTTCCTCTGGCGTATGTATTTATATGAAAACAGAGACCTCCACACAACACACAATGGAGTAGACTCACTGACTGGCTGGGATTAAATTTAATACAGGATCTTGACAGACATATCCTGGAAGCATGTTGCTTGCAGATTTTCTATAGGATCCAAGTAGACATGGTTTTTTATGGAGGGGATTTTGCCTTATTACTTACCTTGCTAATCCACAATGATCACATATTTATTTCTTGACAGCGTTTTAATGTTTTATGCTGTATTAATCTTTTGTGGTTTAATGCACTGCAGTGTCGTATTAACTTTAGACGACTTCACTGTCTATATGTAACATTTTGATTGTCACCGCAGGAAGCATCTATTTCAGAGTGAAGGAGCGATGGCAACATGAAGCATAACCTGATCATAAAATACTGATTGATAAAATGGAGAAGTGGGTGGAAATGTTTGGTGCTTTGCTAGAGTTCTTCAGGTCTTACTTGGCAGACTGAGACTACTTTGTGTTTATAGGCAATTATAAATATGAGCAAACAAATGTCGGGGTCACTCAAAGCAGCCTCCTCGGCCACTTTTATTCAACATCTGTTCTCCCTCTCTCAGATTATGGAGTAATACAACTCTTACTTTACTATGCTGATGACACACAACTTTACTTTAATGACAGTTCAGTGTCATTACATGATCATAGTCCACCAGACTCATTGAATCAGTATGTCAATAAATTCAGTGAAGCGATGGGTCCAACTTTTTTCAGCTAGGTGCAAAAAAGACAGAAGTCATTAGGTAGGATTAGCAACCACCAACAAGATTCAAGGTGAGGACAACAGAGCTCTGAGTCAGCTGTGTTTTACCTTGTGTTTTATTGTTTTACGTTATTTTGTGTGGACTGTTGTCATATATCTAGTGTCTTATGTATGTATGTTTTATATGTTAACATCAGCCTGCCGAGGGAAAGTAGATGAAAAATAAGGCTTGGTCTACAATCTGGTATAATTACAGACACTTTGCATTTTTTTATCGTTATACATTTTTCTTGTTTCAAATAAAGAAATCTGAATCTGAATTCAAACCTGGGGGTTGTTATGAACTGAGACTAAAATTATAACACCCAGCAATGTCCATTACTATATCAATGTACCGGCATCCTAAAAATAAGGGCACAAGGGTTTTTCCTGTCAAAACTGGACGTTGGTATGTGTCGAAAATAAATCAGACTGCTGCAGCTGATCCAAAATGCTGCTGCCAGAGTCTTGACCAACACCAATCCCTGCACTGACCACCCACTGGTGATATGATTTTAAAATCCTGTTATTGTCTATAAAGCACTGAATGGTTTTGGACCTAAGTACATTTTAGGGTTACTTGCCAGTGTAAAATCTAGACCACTCAGGTCATTAGAGAGCTGCTTCCTACATGTTCCTGAAACTAAAGGAGGCACCTTTTATGTTCCTCAGCTCTAGAACCAACTTTCTCAAAACTTGAGACCTGCAGAAATTGTCGGTTTCTTTAAATCAGAGCAGAATACATGACTATTTATTGGAACTTTTCCCTAAAAGTGAAATATTACTTAATCAGCACATTTTGATGATACTTTAGCTAGCTATTTGATTTAAATTTGCAGTTTAAAAAATGCATTTTTACATGATGCTTAAATTTTGCTATTATTCCACCTAAAGTTTCTCTTGTCCTTAACGTAATTTCCTTTAATGCTGTTGCTTTTTTTCCCTGTAAACCACCTTGTGTGTAAATAAGTATATACAAATGAACTTGCCTTGTATCAAAAGTTTCTCTAGGTGGGGCCAGTTTGACTAGACAGCACAGCAGACAGGTGGCTCCCAATGCCCTGTCACTTTCTCTGACAAGTGGACAATGCTGGAGGTAATCTGCATTATTTGGTGAAGCAACTTTCTCTTTTCCTTGTTCTATCCATTCCCATTTTCCCCCGCAGTGCCTGAAGGATACATCAAACAGCATGACCTGTGATAAACAGCATGGCTTCAGTTGGGAGTACAGGGGTGCAGACTGTCAGACTGGAAGGGCAGGCCTCAGCCGGAGTCTTCCTCTGTCTCAGTAGGTGCACTTACTGTGTCTGCCGACCTGTCCTTTCCCAGAGGGCTTTGTGAAAGGGCAGAAATGTGATGCTGCTACACAGACACAAGTCATGGTTGAATCCGTCTCCAGTGGCCATGTTGGATCTCCTGGTCTCTGAACCCCCCTTCATTTTTCTCTTTTTTTATACTGAGCAGAGAGACTACAGGCGCCAGGCGCAGTGTAACTGCAGTCTCAGGTATGCTGGACGGACGTTAAGGCTACTTCCCAGGACTTCACTTGCACCTGAGACTGAGTGACACAGGAACCAGACTTCAGCAATACCTCAGGGAGGGGAGCTCAACACAAGACAGAGCAGCATTCATAGTTAAATGCTCCATAACGGATGATGTGAATGAAACTGCATTTTTTTTTTGGTAACTTTAAGTAAATTTGATCCCATCATTTCAATCTTCTAGTCATAAAAATGGACATAGGGACACACACTTAGTCTGTTATCAGAAATGTCTCATCTATTGAAGGAACCTAAATGCCTCTCATGTGACCATTGCTCTTTGTAAACCAGTTTAATTCTGACAGTCAGTTAATATTTCGGTGAATTTCTCAAGTTTGAATGCAAAATAATAGGGTGTTGAAAACGTATTCACAACCTTTTCACCCTTTGTCATGTTACAGCCACAAATGTCTATCTATTTTATTAAGACTTTATGTGATGGACAAACACAAAGTAGTGAATTGTGCAGTGATCAGAAAATTATACATAGTTTAAAGATCAAAAAGTTGTGGCATGCATGTGCCCCATTTAATGTGATGCCAAAAAATTTAATAAAATAGTCTATGAGTCCACCTGTCTGTGATTTAATCTCAGTATGAATACAGCTGTTCTGTGAAGACTTTGGATATTTGCTAGAGAACAAACAGCATCATGAAGAAGAACGGAACGCACCTGACAGGTCCAGGATAACGTAACATCCCTACAGTGAATTATGGTGGTGGCAGGATCATGCTGTGGGTCCAGGAAGTTGCTAAGAGTTTATGAGAAATGGATAAAGCTAAAACCTTAAAGAAAGCCTGAAGTGGCAAAATACTTGAGAATGGGGTTGAGGGTGACTTTCCAGCAGGACAATGACACTATTCATGAAACCAGAGCTACATTGGAATGGTCTAGATCAAAGCAGATTCATGTTTATGCGTTTTATGTTTATGCATTTGGCAGATGCTATTATTCAAAGCAGCTTACAAATGAAGATATAACAATGCAGTTAATATCAAAGCTAACAATAAAGTATGTGGAAAGACGACCAATAGTCAGTGCTGACAGGGGTATAAGTGTAGAAGTAGAGCACAGGCATAGAAGTAAGTGCAGAAAGAGCTGCAGTAGAAAGGGTAGGGAAGATTATTGTGCTTGAATGGTCGTATCAAAGTCCAGCACAAAATCTAATAGGGAATCTGTGGTAAGACTTGAAAATATATGTGCACAGAAACACTCCATCCAAGCTGACTGAGTTTGAGCCATTTTTCTAAAAACAAGATGGCCAAATTTTCAGTCTCTGGATTTGCAAAGCTGCAGATGATGCAGTCTTGCAGCTGGGACTGCATTAAAAGGTTGTTCCACGAAGTACTGGCTCAGGGGGCTGAGTCAAAGCAACACCACATTATTCATATTTTTATTTGTAAAGTTTTGAAAACCAAATATCACTTTGCTCCCCTTTAACAATTATGCAAAACTTTGCTGTGGTCTGTTGATTTTAAAATCTTAATGAAATACACTAAGTTTGTGATTGTAACAGTACGAAATGTGGAAAAATGGACATTAATACTTATACCAAGACACTGTAAATGGTTTCAAATTGAATGGGTACAAGACATCCATCACCTTGAGAGCAGTTGTAATATCAGCTTTCTTTCCTTAATCTCTCAATTTGAAAATAATAATGAAATTAAAGATTTTGGGCTTAAGGCTAGGTTTTTTTCCTGCAATGTGCTGATATGCATTTTTAAATCCACATGGATGGCACTATATAAACGCATCAGCCTCTGCAAGTCTTCCTCCACCTTCCTCTGTGTGTTGTGGCATTGTCATGTGCAAAGGCTTAGGACGATTACAAAATAATTTGAAAATAGAATAAGTACGCAGTGCCTAAGTTTGAGGTTTGTTCCGTCTGTCAACATGTGACAGCAGTAGAGCAATTTTCTTTGTGGTGTGAGTGGTTTTGTGGTAAATGTGCGCTCCCATTTATCTAAAATACATCCTAAGCTGTGGCTGCTGCTTCATTATTCTAGCGAGCCACATGGGTTACAAAGTGCATTTGTTTCCAAATGAAAACAGAAATTTGAATGAGTGGAGTGTGTTTGTTTAGAGGAAAAATGCCTTTAGTGGTGTGGAGTAAAGTGTGTGTGTCAGTTGGGGGAAGCGTGAAACAAGGACAGAGAAATTGAAAGAAGAGATGCCTGTTTATTCAAATATCTGCATATATATATTTTCTTCACCTTTTCCACTGGGCGTTGATTTGTTTCATGCTGAAAACATTAAAAAATACATCAATTTATGAGACGCTGTATGTATTTAACTATAATTTACTGTAATAAAATGGTTAGAATTCTAAATCATTGAATTAACATTTGCAGTTCAAACCTGATATAAACATATGTTGTATAAATAAACTTTTAATCATTTTTGATTCATACATTCTGGTGAAAAACGTGTGAATCAACCTCAGAACAAAGGCAAAAAACCTGGTCAAGATGCTGGTTGAAACCAGTAAGAGAGTTTCATCATCCACAGTGAAATGAGTCCTGTACAAACACAGGCTGAAAGGTCACTCAGTGATAAAGTCGTCATAAATCCAAAAGCTACATAAAAAAACAGATTGCATTTTGCTAATAAATTCAGGGACAAATACTATAATTTATAAAGACCTGACTTGTGGTCTGATGAGGCTACGATTGAAGTGTTTAGTAATAATGAAAACAT
>JAHHUM010001247.1:0-221860 GCA_036173005.1 Crenichthys baileyi
TTTCTTCCCCCCGGGCTGTTTTTCCCCTTTTGAACATTCAAAAAAACAAAACAAAAAGCATACAGATGTTGCAATGCACCTTTTTTTTATATATATGTATATTGTACATGGTAAATATGTATATTCTGTAGTGCAAAAACAAAAACCAAAGAGCAAAATGTACCGGAGTCAAATTCCTTGTTTGTTTGTACAAACTTGGCAATAAAGCTGATTCTGATTCTGAATTTGCTCCCCATACTCTTTACTTACCTGAGCAGGATAATCAGACGTGGAAACAGGTATGCACAAAGTGCAGATGCAAAATCTGAGATATTCTTTGAATAACATTCTTTTTTTTCCCTAGATGATCCATGTGTTCAAGGACTATGGACCAGGAGTGAGATATGTCTATTTTGAGCACGGTGGTAAAGATCTAGTTTTCTGGGCAGGATGGTATGGCATTCGCTTAACAGAAAAATGCATTGAATTATGTCCAGCATTGGACACACTTCATGAACCCTAGAATATTTGAGAAGACTGTTTTTACTTAATAAATACTTAATAATCACGTTTACTCTTTAGGTCTTTAAAGGCTTACCCCTAAGAAACATGCTACAGAGAAGGCATAAACGCTGTTAAATAAAGATCATTTTTAATCCTGTTTTTATTGTTTATCCTGAAATGCTTTTAAATATCTGTAACAGAGGTATTTAAAACATAAATAAAAGGTACATAAGTTATGGGCGCTTGACTTTAAGGATGCAAGTAGGGAAGGAGACCTTTGATCAAAGGGCACAAAGTGATAATACCCTATGGGCAAGGGCCCTTGGCAAAGCATGTGCCATGTGTTTTTCAGAGCCCTTTATCTGGCAAATATCTAAACAAAATGACCATTGCATCAATCTGCAATTTCAAAAATGATTGTCTGCAGATACACACAAAAAAATTAATCATACACTTACACCCCTGAAGAACATAAATGAAAAAGGATATCCAAAACACATTTCTTTGGCAAATCAGTTTTCTCTTATAAAACCATAAAGGTATGGACTAAACACAAATTATGTAACTTTTTCCAGAGAAGCTAGACATTTTAAGTCTGCAAACCTGTAAGCACTGAACAAATGATAGATATTAATGCTTCAGAAAGATTTTTTGTGATTGTTTTGAAATCTTATTTTATCCTACTTCCTGCAAACATTTCATTTAACTACTGCTAGGAGCTACAGATGGATATTAGCTGGAAAGAAACTATAATTGGGTACAGTACATCTTAGCTCTTTGAGCCTAATATTTTCTGTACATGTTCCCTGAAATAAACTGTACTTGTCCCTTTTTTCCTCCATTTGTTACATTTACAGTTACAAAATGTAAATCTTATATTTCTTATATCAAGTCACAGAACATGTTATTTGAGGATTTTATCATAATACTGGTTTATTGTGCTTTTTATCACAAGCAAAATACAGTACAACTGTCAAGTTGAATACAATAAAAGACATTTTTCAGGTTAGTTTGACTTCAGCTCCATCAGCTTTTCAAAACCTCATGAATAATGCACAATTTCATTCAGTAAATAAGTTACTCTTACTATATTTACAAGTCACTTCAACACTTCACCTTACAAATTCGGCATGGAAAGGACATCATTGGTTTGGTAATTTATCAAGCTGCTGCCGATGAGATGCGTAAGAGATCTAAATTATTACAATGGGTATTAAGGTTGACCCAAATGCTGTGAACGTTTTTGTGGCAATACATTTTCAAATTGGTATTTCTAAAGTTAAAGGTTCCTAGATGTCATGTCTTGCATGACATCTAGGAACCTAGAAATATGCAGGCCATGTTGGAATAACTCAAAGACAATTTAAATCTTAAGAGACACAAAAGAAGGATTATTGTTAATGTAAAAGCTGGTGATAGAATGTTGCAGTTGAAAACACATTGAGTAATTTTCAATGAGACAATGCAGTTATTCCAATTTTGAGACACCATGTGGAGAAAACAAGTATTTAATCGGAGTTCTTCTGAAAAACCTCTGCAAAAATGAACACTATGAGGGCAAACAAACATTTTAAAATATCCTCTCCAGTTTGTCAAGAGTTCATACAGTTTCCAACCATCCGTGGTGTCAAATTTTCCAGCACAGCACAACAGGATACTCAACTTTAAAAATCACTTAATACATTAAATGTTTTTAGGTTAAGTTGGTGAGAAGACTAAAATTTCATGACATCTCAACTAATGGTGGAATGTGCTTGTGCAGAAAACCATATCAGTACTGTTAACCTAGTTTTGGGAAGCAGTCTGAAGAAAGCAGCGAAGAGTCTTAGAGCACAACGCATTTAGGCTTTTTCCTAGGTTCAGGAGGCACCAGGGCGGCCAGTATTGCCTCATCAAACACATTCTTTAATCCTTTCTGTGAAAACAAGATGTTGTTATTCTTAACAAAGCTACCCCCAAGTGCAAATTGATCTGCTGCATAAGAAAAAGAAAGCTGAGTAGAAATTGAGTGAGGCAATCAAAATGTTCCTTTATTCAAACACTCCCATGATCAAACTGTAAGCAACAACAAAAGTCAGTGGAAAATTTAAATGCAGCAGAGAAAAACTCAGTCCAAGACGTATAGCTTAAGTGAATTTGTAGACTATAACCGATGAGCTCAATACTGAGTGAACAGTATATGCTTTAAAATATCATCTTAATCATGTCCAGTTACAGATGAACAAAAAGGAGACTGGAAGATTGGCACTCGTATCATCTTAGGCAGCGTGAGTAACTGTGATTAGGCTAAGTTGAAAAGAGAGCACATCGGAACAGAAGAAAAAAAAACATTGATGGGCACAGAGTTTTAAATTTCAAAAGAGTTTGTGGTTACTTCAGTGACAGACATTTCTTTACAATGAAAAAGCAGCAGACAATCAAGGGGCAAAGCAAGATGCAGGAAGATATCAGAACAAACAGCATTTTCTCTTTCTCTGAGTTTCAGGGGGCTCTAAAGCAGCTAGGATAGCCTCATCAAATACGTTCTTCAGTCCCCGCTACAGAAAAAGAAAAAGAAAGGAGAAACACACGAACACACACAGTGTTACATGGCGTTTTGAGAAAAAAGCTGTTAGCAAAAGACAGGCCAAAGTATTTCTAGTATTGCTGTTAGAAAAATGGTATATATACTCACCCGTCACTATTAGGTACACCTTGCTAGTACCGGGTTGGACCCCCTTTTGCCTTCAGAACTGCCTTAATCATTCGTGGCATAAATTCAACAAGGTACTGGAAACATTCCTCAGAGAGTTTGGTCCATATTGACATGATAGCTTCACACAGAGGCTGCAGATTTGTCGGCTGCACATCCATGATGCGAATCTCCCGTTCCACCACATCCCAAAGCTGCTCTATTGGATTGAGATCTGGTGACTGTGGAGGCCATTTGAGTACATTGACCTCATTGTCATGTTCAAGAAACCAGTCTGAGATGATTCGTGCTTTATGACATGGCGCGTTATCCTGCTGAAAGTAACCATCAGAAGATGGGTACACTGTGGTCATAAAGGGATGGACATGGTCAGCAACAATGCTCAGGTAGGCTGTGGCGTTGACACGATGTTCAATTGGTACTAAGGGGCCCAAAGTGTGGCAAGAAAATATCCCCCACACCATTACACCACCACCACCAGCCTGAACCGTTGATACAAGGCAGGATGGATTCATGCTTTCATCTTGTTGACGCCAAATTCTGACCCTACCATCCGAATGTCGCAGCAGAAATCGAGACTCATCAGACCAGGCAACGTTTTTCCAATCTTCTATTGTCCAATTTTGGTGAGCCTTTGCGAATTGTAGCCTCAGTTTCCTGTTCTTAGCTGACAGGAGTGGTACCTGGTGTGGTCTTCTGCTGCTGTACCCCATCCGCCTCAAGGTTTGACGTGTTGTGCGTTTAGAGACGCCCTTCTGCATGCCTTGGTTGTAACGAGTGGTTATTTGAGTTACTGTTGCCTTTCTATCAGCTCGAACCAGTCTGGCCATTCTCCTCTGACCTCTGGCATCAACAAGGCATTTGCGCCCACAGAACTGCCGCTCACTGGATATTTTCTCTTTTTCAGACCATTCTCTGTAAACCCTAGAGATGGTAGTGCATGAAAGTCCCAGTAGATCAGCAGTTTCTGAAATACACAGACCAGTCCGTCTGGCACCAACAACCATGCCACGTTCAAAGTCACTTAAATCACCTTTCTTCTTATTGGAAATTTGCGTTAACGAGTAGTTGGACAGGTGTACCTAATAAAGTGGCCGGTGAGTGTACATACAAAGCTTGGAGTAGAACTAGGCCTTACCTGAGTGAGGGCTGAGCACTCAACATATTTGACTGCCTTAAGGTCTCGAGCCAGCTTCTCTGCTGTCTCAGGGGTGATTGGCTTCTGTTTGTTCTTAGCCAACTTCTCCACGGTGGAGGGGTCATCACGGAGGTCAATCTGAGTGCCTACCAACAGGAACGGGGTCTTAGGACAATGGTGGGTGATTTCAGGAACCCACTGGAGAAGGAAAAGAAACAAAATGCTATAGATAACTGAATGAATAACAAGAAGCAAACAGTTGTTTCTATAAATTCTAGTTGCATAGTTCTGACTCAGTTTGCAAAATAGGTCACAGGTACAGGTAAATCTAAAAGAATTCAAATATTATTGAAAAGTTTATTTCAGTAATTCAATTCAAAAACCCTCAAGTTATTGTTTGTTGCTTGTGAAGGTTTTTTTATTCCCACATTCTTTCAATTAATGTGCTTGCATACAGTACTCTTATGCACTGTTCTTTTGTGGGAACATTTAAGCAGTCTGGGTGATTCCTTCAACTTGTGTCAGCTTAATCTCTAATACTTAAGACTTTAGGTACACCAAGTCTGACCCCTTTAGTCAAGCTCAAAAACTATTTTAATTTACAAGATTAACATTTTCTAATCCTTCACAATCCAATTTTGTTATATCACCCATCTCTAATATGCCTTCTTTCAGAATTTCCTTTTGTATAATTTTCCTTTTTTGCCTCCTAACATTCCAAGAGAACTAGCAAACTACAGTGATAAAAAAAACTTTGAAAACACTTTAGATCTTAATTGGAAAAACAATCATGCAAAAGGATGTGGCAGTATTTGATAAAAAAAATTATCAACCCAAAGAAGGCTTAATCTGAAGTCTGAGAAATGTTAACTAAAAAACCGATGCAGCTGGCTAGTCCAATTTGCTGAAATGTCATCGCAGCAACTCAATAATGTGACTCAGTTTGTATGACATCCACATGCTAGCAGTCAAGGTGCCCTCGTATATCCTGTACAGGTCTGTGCGTCCCTCCATGGATATGCCTCCCTAGACCAACACTGACCCACCACCAAACTGATCATGCTGAACAACGTTGCAGGCAGCATAATGTTCACCGCAGCTTCTCCAGACCCTTCCGCATCTGTCACATGAGCTCAGGCTGAACCTTCTATCATCTGTGAAAAGAGCAGGGTGCCAGTGCCGAACCTGCCATTTCTGGTGTTCTTTGGCAAATACCAGTTGAGCTTCACAGTGCCAGGCAGTTAGGACAAGGCCTACTACAGGACAACAGGACCTCAGGCCACTTTCATGAAGTTTGTTTCTAATGATTTGGTCAGAGACATTCCTGACAGTGGCCCGCTGAAGGTCACTTTGTAGGGCTCTGGCAATACCCTGTTTCTCCTTGCACTAAAGAGCAGATACCAGTCCTGCTGATGGGTTTAGGGACGGCCCTGTCCAGCTCTTCTAGAGTAACTGCCTCTCTCCTGGAATCTCTGCCATGATCTTAAGACACAGCAGAACCTTGGGCAATAGCATGTATTGATGTGCCATCCTGGTTGAGTTGGACTGCCTGTACAACCTCTGTAGGGCTCAGGTATCACCTCATGGCCAAATGCAAAACTACTGAAAAGCAGTTATAAAAATTAGGGAAATGTCTGTGGCCTCCACCTGCAAAACCATTCCTGTTTTTGGGGTTGTCTTCATTGTTGCCCCTTTAGTGCACCGGTTGTTAGTTTCATTGACACCAAAACAGCTGACAATGATTAACAACCCCCTCTACTACTTAACTGACCAGATCAATATTTCAAAAGTTTAAATGACTTGATATTTTGCCCTTAAATAAAATGAGTTCCTGTATTTTTTTGAGCAATGCATTTAGCTGTTCAATATTTGTCTAGTCTTTTTGTGTGAACCAGCTTCCACAGTTTCCTGTGGGTGAAAGTACATGTTGGAATTTGTGAAGCAAGAATTACAGGGCCTAAGCTAGTTAAGGGTCCTAATTGTATTATCTGTGTCTGTCTAATTAAATAGAAGTTTAGATCCGAGTGGCACAATTACATGGAAAATGATTTTTGTTTAGTTTAGATAAAACAGAAATTATGACTGTTAGAATAATTCTAGATTATAGTGGAAACGTGTTGCTGTCAGGCAAACATAGAACCACTCAAATCTTTTTGTTCTACATTCTTGCTAATGAACAAAAATTTGCATCAAAACCAAAAAAGGGCTTCCTTGTGTATCTACACTCAGGGCATCTCAAATACCAAAAATGTTCCTTAACTGAATAACATTTGGAGGAAAAAGAAATTCAAGTAATTTGGCAAATAAAAATTTAGTAGCAATCTTCAGCAATATTAAGACCATTTGTTTTGTATCCATCGCCCAGTTTAGGGTTGGTTTGGAGATCATAATTAAACTCAAGACACAGTTTCTCCTTGAAATCTGGGATCATCCACTGAATGGAGAAGCTCTGGAGCATGTCTGGGATGACGATGGGAGACAGATTGGTGCAGCGTCGCTCATGGTACAGACAGAGTGCATGCAGCCAGACTTCCTCTTAGCAAAGCAAGTGCTTGCAGGTTTGGCAGATCGCAGAAGTCAAATTACACAACTAATGTATCTTTTGCAACACGGTCTGCCTTAATGAGTTTAATCAAGCACAACTCAGCACACAGTACTGTTTCTGCATACCAAGAGAGGGTTGGAGTTCGGCTTAAGACATTGTAGTCAACCTTATTTATATGGTTTGTGTATGTTTTCTAAAAGCATGTTTCATTATGGGTTAGTAAATGACCGCCCATGATTGGAAAACTAGCTGGCAAGGGTTGGAGAAAGTAACCTCAGCACTAGGGAGGGATATCGAAGTCGGTGCTTTGAGTACCATGTTTCAGTATCTAAACGCATCACTGTGACACCGAGGGAGTGGAAGAGTAGGCGATTTTTCCGTAATAACGTCAGTAGCCGCTGCTACAGTTAACAAAGCAAGCATGGCTAATAGAAAGTGCTCAAAAGTATGGCTCCACTTTTCAAAATTCGATGCAGATTACGATCGCTGCAGTATCAAAAGTGAAAGGTACCCATCCCTACTCAGCACTCAACACACATTGTGAACTTTCTCAGTCACTAGAATTACTTGACGCCAAGGACTGGAAATTGCAATGCTTAAACAAATGTAATTTAAGTTAGATAAGTCTTAGGATGAATAACAGCCATCTAAACTAATAAAGTGAACTCTAAAACAGTTTGTATTAAATGCACATAAACCATACAATGAACGTAATTTAGAATTAAAAAAGGTGTTCAAACAGAGCTTGTCCTTAGGTTTTTAGATGTGGAAAACCCTGGATCAAATGCACTTTGTGTACTCACCTTTTCTTTAACATTCTCAAATGAGGAAGGTGAAACAACTGAGAAACAGACTAGGAAGACATCGGTCTGAGGGTAGCTCAGTGGTCGTAACCTGTCATAATCCTCCTGACCTACAGAAAGTCAAAGAGAGAAATTTACATACCGTACCACAGAGCAATTGCGCTAACATTCAAGTTTTTAGCAGGAAAAAAGTTTAAAAAGAATCAAAGACCACAGCCAATCCAACGAATCTATGCCACAGTTCAGACAAAATGTAAGAGTTTATGTATTGTACTATGTTTACAGTAACAGAACTCTGGTGAAAGCCTTTCCCACCATTTACTAAATGTACTGCAATGTTAAAAAATGTAAATAAGATACAAGAGGAGTTTTTGTGTCAATAGATGCAAATGTAGTATTTTGGAATTTACCCTATTCCTGCTAAGAACAAGCCAATTATAATGTCTGTAGAAGTGTCTGTAAACAATGCAACTGCATGTTACCGCAGATCACCCACTCCTCATTCCTTTAACCCTGTATCACTCAGTTCAGTTTATTTGCATAGCACTAATTAAGAAAACTTAATCTCCATGCCTTTTACAAGACAAAAAAGCCAAATTAATATTGATCTATTTACAATCATAAATTCAGTCTAAATTTATTTGATTCAGTGTAAATATTTCATATCTAATCCAATACAGTCACATTCTAATTCACAAGCCTTTCAATTCCATGCAAAAGTTGCTGTTTGCTTTTTTTTGTAAAATACAACTGCAGTCGATTATAATTTGCATTTTTGGATTACATAAGTGTCTTTAATCAATGCAACATTGCATGTTACAACTGCAGACCAGTTGCAGAAGTTTCAGGCAGGGTTATCACATCATGTGGGCAAGTTCATATGAGGTTAAATCTAGCATCAAAAATCAACATTTTATTTAAAATGTCAAGAAATTAAAAATATACCTGCTGTATCAAATAAGCCAAGGGTGTATGGTTCACCCCCGATCATTACAGTTACTGCATAGTTGTCAAACACCTGCAAAGAGTGAAATGCTGGTCAGTCTGGTCATGAGAGTCTCTCAGTTTATCTTTCAAATATACTAACAAAACTTACTGTTGGTACATATTCAGAAGGGAACTTGTTGGTGGTGTATGAAATCAATAAGCAGGTTTTCCCCACTGCTCCATCGCCCACCACAACACACTTGATAGTCTGCATCACTGTGCTTTCGGCTGCTGCTGCTGACAATTACGTTAGCTGCAAGAAGAGGGGGAGGAGAGAGCTTACATAGATTAGGCCATATAATATATTCTTAGTAAGAGAAGAAGTAACCAAACAACATGGTGCGATGTGCCCTGCCTTTTAAAATCCAACCAGTTTGACAGACCGATGTGATGCCAGGGATAGGCGGCATTTACCAACATTAACTTGTTCAGTCACACCCCATGAGTATCAAAACTGTCTGGAGGCTAACGGTAGCATAAAATTACTTGCCTGATAAATACCCTGTCTGGATGCAATACGAATGGGTAATGCCATAGATTAATTATATTATATTATGTTGATGAGTTGAACTATTAGCAAATACAACACAAAATATGCGCGTGTATTGTTTAGCAAACTAGGATACTGCAGTGCTAGCTGATGCTACATAATGCTAACCAGTATTCGCTTAGCCACCAGTCTTTTAACGGTACTGAGGTGTCCATTTAGACGTTGTTGCTGCTAGCAGATTACAATGTCCAAAACAAGGACTGGAATAAACTTTTACCTGTTGAATACCTTTAGGTAGATGTCTAGGATTTTTTTAAAGCCACGTACCTCCGTATTTATACTCGGTATATTGGATGTTTTCGCCGGGCGTTGGCACCAGCGAGCACAAACTTGGTTCAGTCAGTTAGCCGAGCCCCTCACTTTCACTACAACAGACAAGTTAGACTGAGTAATCCCGGAAATAGTATTCAAAATAAACCTCCTGGCACTCATTGCAAACTATAAACCCACATATTTCACGAAGCAAAAGCGAAAGCGACACATAAGTGGTAGTATTCAATGTAATGCAATATATTTATGCTATTTGTCCATGTATGTACCTTTTATATCAAAAACTGGAAATAATGACCCAATTGCTTTTACTTTAAAAAGCACTGTCTTTTGGCTGTGTTGGCTGACTTTGTGTAACGTTTTGTGAGTGGTTCCAAGTGGTTCCTGCTGCAGGGATGGTGATGTCACCTAAAATCCCCCTGACCTTGCATCCTGTCTTTATAACTCAGTTCAGTTATTTTCTCTTTAATTCTGTTTATTTATACAGCTCCAATTCCCAGCAAACCTTATCTCCTGACACTTTATAAGACAAATAGTTTGTTCTTACTGTTTCCCTCTCTCCTTGCCTGGAATGATGGTGAAGGTATAGGCTGTAATGCCAGTGCATGCATAGTGTGAGCTAACTGGTAAAGACTGGGCACATTAGTTGGTCTGCCAAGCATCATTGTCAGTGGAGGTGGCTGGTGATGCTGCAAGGAAACCAGCAAATTGCTAATATCTGATCTCTATACCAAGGCATAAAGGTGTTCTCTATATTATGCAAATAAAAGGGTCATTATATTTTAAGATACCATTACTGGTGTACCTTTTGAACCAACAAATGCAAACTGACAAACACATGGGTATTAAAGTATAGATGTTTTGGGTCAACGACATCATAAAAAGCAACAAAAATGTCATCTGTTATCCTGGCATCGGTAAAGGCTATGGCAGCAAGTGACCTTTGAAAGATTTTGACAGATTCTGAAGCATTTGAGTAACATTGATTGATTAAAAATGTGAGGAAAATGAAAAATACAAATGTATGCACTCTATAGAACTTTGATCAACTGATGTGGTAGCTGGTTTTTGAAAGATATATGTTATCTTGATTAAATAACAATTAACAACAAATTGGCAAAGCAAATGGAAAAGAATTATAAGGTTTTGTTTTATAGATGACAAAAAAAGCTCAAAATGAGTTTGATTTTACTGTAGACTTGGTTGTAGCTTAAAAATGATATACAGTCAATACATTTAGTTAGTTATTAATCTCCACAGTCTGTGATGCAGATTTGCTGGAGAAAGATTTGTCATCAGGAAGCAATTGTGTGTGTATATTATAACAGACCACAGAAAATTGTTTTCCCTAAATTTATAGATTTTTTACCCTGACAAAGGACTTTGAAAGTGGATTGTGAATATTGTTTTTCTTTACTTGCAGGTGAATATCAGAAAATTGATCTCTTCAAGGCTACTAGAGGCATGAGGAATGATTACATTGTCAACACAGCCTCTTAAAGCTTCAATTTAAGTGGTTGAGTGCTTCCTATTTGAGTAACCTTTTTTGAATTTGGCTGAGAAAACAATACCCAAAGCAGTTGACATAATTTAACCTCAATTTTCTTTTTTTTGAGGCCTGGACAGGTTTTGTAGATGCAGCCATTTCATTCAGGTATATGACATGCCACAACTGCAAATTACCTGAGGAATTAATGTTAACAGGGTTGAATCGAATTGAACTGCTTTAATTTGAGCCCTATATTTCACACACTGGCTTGCTGTTACATTGGCATTGCACTCTCTGGCTTTTACCATGATAAATGTGATATCTCAACATATTCACACTGTGGCAAATGCCCAGATGCATCTTTTCCCCTTTTGGATATACATATAATATACAATGTCTGTATACTTTTGAACAAAAATAACCCTTACTTAATTTCAATTCAGCAGTTGAACAAACTAAATATTTCTGTTTACCATTAAGTGCTTACCACAATAAATGCTTAAAATTGCTTTTCAAGAATTAAGTCTAGATTGCTGTATTACATTGCACAAGTAATTATTTTGAAAATGTTAAACAAACTAAAATTATGATAAATGCTTAGGATGCAATAACCGTCAACTGCTTTGTGGTACAATTGTAACTTCCAACAGCTACAGCTAGCATAGTATGACATATATTTGGTGTTATTTTTGACCAGGACATGTCATTTAAATCCTATATTAAACAGGTTTCTATGATTTCTTTCTTTTATCTCTGGAATATTGCCAAAATTAGAAATATTGTGTCCATGAGTGACACTAAAAAACTAGTCCATGCATTTGTTACTTCAAGGCTGGACTATCGTAATTCTTTACTATCAGGATGTCCACAAAATGCAGTTAAAAGCCTTCAGCTGATCCAAAATGGTGTAGCAAGAGCTCTGATGAAAATTAAAAAGAGAGATCATATTTCTCCTATTTTAGCTTCCCTTCACTGGATCCCTGTTAAATCCAGAATAGAATTTAAAATTCTCCTTCTCACATATAAAGCCCTTAATGATCAAGCTCCATCATACACCAGAGATCAGATTGTTCCATATATTCTTAATGGCTTCCTATTTTTGATAAAGCTCATAGTTAAGGGTGGCTTACCCTGAGTAGTTTTGCTGCTACAGGTTTAGGCTGCTGGATGACATCGTACAACCTTCACTCTCCCTGCTACATTCTCCTACTACTCTCCAATTTTAGATTATTTGCTGGTATTTCAGCTTTTAACTATATGTTCTCTCTCTGTTTTTTTTTTTTTTTTCCTTTCTAAGAGCTACATCTGGCCTGGCTCTGCGTTTAGCTGTGACACCTTCCTGGAGGGGGGCATCGACTGAGCTACTGCTACCAACAACTCAATGCTCTCCTGCTACAGATGATACACTTGGCCCTGTCTTTCAGTGTTTAACCCTGTCTCTTCTAGACATAGTTACTGGCTGAGCTTCTACTGTGACTAACTGTATGTGCTCTCTTTCATACTCTAGACTTGATAACAGAGTTTATCTGTTTAGCTGTCTTTCTCTCCTAGATGAAGCCACTAAAGGAGCTACTACCATTAATGTTTTACTTTTCTTTCCCACAGAAAGTACTCCTGGATCAGTGCTTCTGGGTTCTTTTCGTGTCTCTGCTCTGTTCTTTCAAACCCCCAGTTAGTCATGGCAGATGGCCGCTCACACTGAGCCTGGTTCTCCTGGAGGTGTATTCCTGTGAAAAGGGAGTTTTTCTTTCCACTGTTGCTACATACATGATCAATATGAGGGATTGCTGCAAAGTCAATGCAGGTAATTATCCACTTTCTCTATACGCTAATCCAGAAGGAGTGAATGCTGCAAGTCACTGACTCGATGCAATCTGCTTGGTTTCCTTAGACAGAAAAACTTTTTAACCAATTTGAATATTTAAATGAATTTGACTGCACTGTTTGATAGTTAGGATTAATTGGAATGCATGTACCCAACTTGATATCTGTATGATTCAACTGATTTGACTTTGTAAAGTGCCTTGAAATTATGTGTTTTGAATTGGCATTATGTAAATAAACTGAATTGAAACTAAATCGGCCATGATCAATAATCATCACAGCCTGTTCTACAGAATTATAAGATTGGAAGACAACATGGAATATGATTTATCCTATGCATAAACGTCCCATCTTGCCTGCATGTCCTGAAAGGCTGTAATATGTTGTAAAATAAAAGTAAAAATGAGTTAAAAAAAAAAAGTCAAAAGAGGAACAAAAGACACCTTAGCTCAGAGGAATATTTATTTTTCACAGTTAAGACAATAATAATTTCAATAGCTCCTTTCCCACAGGATTGATATCAGGTCAGATTACACAATAAACGAATGTCCACTCCTCGTTGTTCTTGATATCACAGAAGATTGTTTATCCAGTGGTTCTGTGTTTTGAGACAAAACTATTTACATATAGTTGCTATGATGAAACTGTTGCTGTTGAAAAACTGTATGTTCCTTGCAGCCTTCATCCTTTGCTCAACCACATATGTCATTGCCAAACAACCCAACATTAATAAAAAGAGGATCCACCGTAGAGTCACCCACAGACTAAAGGAAACATGGAACAGAAGGTGCAGAAGAATCATTTTACATTCAGTGTACACAACAAATCATTGTAATGTGAGCTTATGTTTTCAAATAAATAATAAATGTTACTGATTTTACAACAATATGTCATTTACCGTCATTATGAAATGCTAATATTTTGTGACACCCACCTCCTTTCCTTTTGTGCCAAATAGCTATTTTTTGTGGTGGTTGGAGTTGTGGCTGTAGAAAAGAACACATTGCAATAAGAATAAATATATAAAACTTGATCAATACGCAGACTTCCCACTAAAATACCTAAGGTAAAACAGACGTGCTTGTTTCCTTAATCCAAACGCTGACTGGACAGTTTTAACCAAACACTTGGTAAAAAATTTGGACCCAGTCTGTTGGAGTGGAACAGAGATCAAAAGAAGCCTCATTATTCTTCCCAGATAACCTTTTCGAACTATGAAACAACCTGATCAGAATTTCCTGAACCTTATCTACACCAAGCGAACTTTTTCCATCAGTCATACTTTGACCACAGAATTGCTCAACTAGACAAGCAATATTTTACACAGTGTTATATGTTGAATATGGATTTTGAAATTGATGTCAGAATTCACGATTGTCACTGAAAGTCCTATTAGTCATTATGAAGTTCTTGTGGGCTGAGGTTTGGCGCAATTGCCACCACTGTTGCCATGTCCTGCCCCCACATTTCCATGTAAAGTTTGCATCGCCACCACCTGACCCTGCAAGGGTAACATGGATATAGAAGGTGCACTGATCACTCATTTTAACCCAAATATTACCTTTTTAGTAATCTAAATTATGGGTTATTCTTTTCAACCCAATCTTTGGTAGCCTTAACGAAACATTAGTCACTTTCTTTGGAGTTTAAAACTAGCTTTAAAACCAGCCTGCTGGGCCAAAAGTCAATGCTGTTGTGTAAAAACAACCCACAGCTCGGTTGGTCCATGTTTGTCTCAGGCCTGCGTTAGAAAATAAACTTAATCTACATGTCCCAGAAGTTTCAAGAGTGTACCTCACAAAAATTGTTTAATTTAAAGGTTATCACTGAATCGTCCAGCAATCTTTTTGAGTAGCATTTACGCAGACCAAACTGGGAACTGTGGCCTTTTATGTCTTGAAATTAACCACTATTGTGATTAAATAACAAGTATGTTTGTCAATAAGATGTTTTGAATAAAATTAATTTTTTTACATTACTTAATGTTTTACATTTTTTTTTACCGTGTAAAACATTTTTAGGTAATAAAAATATATTGAAAACAATTACTAAAATGTTGCTGTCAAGCTCACAGCGGTTTTGCTTTCCACACATAGCTTTGAAAACAATACAAGACATTTTAGAATAAACAGATTAACTTAAACCTTTATTTACATTTTTTAAGTATATCTAAATCCCACAACGGGAAGTATTTTGACCTATTGAATTACAACTGTATGATACTGTGTAATTTGAAGATGCTGGCAACTCAAACAGATTCTACAATCACAGAAATTTTGAATTCAAATCTTCTTCTTTATAAGATCTTAATATTTGATTTACAGGTTAATCTTAAAGTAGAATGGAAGCCAAAAAAAAGAAAATTCACAAGCATAATCCTTTGTCCTATATATTACAATAGAAAATCTGAGTTGATTCAAGTTTACCTTTTTGAGTGATGACAAGCCTGACACCTTTGTAGACGTTTCTTCCAGATCTGGATATGACACACCAGTACTTATCTTCATCACTCTCCTTGAGCGAAGTCATAGTTACGGTGAAGACTCCTGCTTCCCTATCATCAGCAATAAAGCATCTCTTACTGGGTCTGGTTTTGGGTGTTTTCACCACTACTGTACACAGTTCATAAACTGGTCCTTTGCACCAGTACTTAGTGTTTTCCTTGAATTGAAGGTCATACTGACAGGAAACTTTCACCAACCCACTGTGTGTTGCTGTTACTTTTTCTGGAGCCAGCAGATCAACCGAGTCCACTTTATCCTTCATTAGCAACAAAAGACAGAGAAGAGGAACTGCAAAAGATGAAAATATGCACAATATCAAACACTCAGACATCTTAGTATTCATTATTAATATTCTGTTTGAGAACTGAAAAAATTACCACAACTTGTGCAGGCAAAAAATGTTCTCATGGTCCTCAGGGTTTGGCTGCAGTGAGGTACAATGTGAGGTATGATGGAAACTTAGGCAACTCATTGCTTCCTCTTATTCCTTCTGATTGTGTAATAAATTAGTTCATAAGGATCTGTTTGTTGCTAGAGATTATTTGCGTAAGGCTGTAAATCTGTTTGTGTTGATGGGTTTGTTTTGACCAAAGTACTGTTGCATCTTCATACCTCTTTCATGGTATATTGTTAATGTTTAATTCAGCAGAAGAACCTCATTGGTTTTTTTGGATGATTTTTTATGACCTTCTTTTTTTTTTTAAAGATTTTTTTTGCGGCACTTTAGTTTTCCAGTATTATTTGACAGGAAGAGGGAATGCTGCAAGTCACTGAGTGGATGCAATCTGCTGGGTTTCCTTAGAGAGAAAAACTTTCTATCCAATTTGAATAAATAACTTAATCTGACTGCACTGTTCAATGATTAGGATTAATTGTAATGTATGTACCTGACTTTTGTGAAGTGCCTTGAGACGACATGTGTTGTGAATTGGCACTATATAAATAAACTGAATTGAATTGACAGTAGATTGACAGGAAATGGGAATGAAGCCCGGGACAGCCGCGTCGAGGACTAAGGCCTCCGTATATGGTTCGCACACCCAACCCCCTACACCACCAGCGCTGCGCCGATTTTTTATGACCTTCTGAACTTTGTGCTTTCAGGATTTCCCAAGGGTCTGCCTGTTGAGATGAATCATGTTAGGCTATGATCAAGACTTCTCTTGTAAACCAAAAAATAAAATAATTTCTGTTTTACCTTTGTTCTGATTTCTTAACTTGTTGAATACTCATTACATGCTTTTCTATGTGTTTAATTCTGCTTTTCTGAAGTTTGCTTAGTCCAAAGGTTTTCAAACAGTTGTCTTAAAAAACTTATAAAACCAAATAATGTTAAGTTTACTGTATTCAGATATTCCTCCTAAATTCATTAACACTTTTGTGTGCTCTATATTTTCCATATATAGTAGGTTTTGGTGTGAAAAGTAACATTTTATTGTTTATGTCAGTGCTTCACAGCTTCCAGAAATGGAGAAAAACTGGAAAAGTGAGTCACCAGGAGTCAACTGTCTACCAAAATTACAATAAGAGTGCATCTATGACTCATCCAGGAAGTCACAGAAGAACCCAGAACCTTAGATGTGTAGATTTAAATTATTACTGCTATTAAAAGATCCGGTCGCAGAGAGAAAAACAAATTTGACACAGTTTTGTTTTTAATAAAACCTGCTGCAACATGCTCAAAATATCAATACTGTTGTGCTAAAACAGTTTTTGGCAGCTACATATTGTCAGTGTGTGTTTTTCCTACTAATTTTCATAGATTCATTTTTAATATTTGTTTTACTTCTATAATTTTTCACAAGAGCCTATCAAAAATAGGCCGACTTGGTTTGGAGGATTTAACAGCATTACTTCTGCTTTCTGGCTCTCTATGCAAAACAGGAAGCTCTGATTTGGTAAATTCTCCATATATCGTGGGAGGACATTGAAACTGATTGCAAATTGCACCTCGTGACGCATCACCTTCCTTCTTTCAGCGTGATTAGGGATGTGAAACATGTTCATCAAAAAATGTTTGGTGTCTCAATAGGTTCTCGAACTCATTTTGTCTTCTAGTTTTGATTTGTGGGCTAATTTTTCCTCTCACTGCACACATTTTCAAGAAATTATGTCAAATCCCTAGCCTATGATTGCTGTTGTGTGTCACTGTTAACTGTTTAAAAGGCTAGATGATCTAGTTTGGCATTTTATTAACAGCATAATATCTAAGCACTAAGTTCCTCTCTTTGCATGTCGGATAAATAAATAAAAAGCATGTTGCATTTGCAAATAGATTATCTTTAAAGTAAAGAAAGCAAACGTATGTTTTATTTAACTTTATTACAAGAATTTTGTATTACTCTTATAAACATGTGGCAAACTATGCAAAAAAGAAACAAAATACAAAAATATTTTAAACGGATTCTTTAGCTATTTGGAAGTTAAGTTCCTGTAAAAGGTTATAAGCAGGTTGTGTATTATCTGCAGTGCATAGAGCTCTTTTGGTCTTTATTTAGTATAATTCCAGATTAGTTGGTTCCGGAGGCTGAAGCTAGCAGCTAGTTCGAGATGGGCTAAGACCAATAGCGTTTGCATAAACCACTGTGATGTTTTGGAGATTGGAGTTTCTTTAAGACAATTAAAGTCCACTTTGGTCTTGGTCCATTTCTGACTAACCATTTGCTTCCGCTTCTGGCCTCTACAAAAATAAAGATGGTATGAGATTAAAATGCCCCAGGTAAGATACTAACTGCTTATGACCTTTTGACACAGCCCCACATTTAAAATCTTTTGCTGTTCTTTTGCTTATTAATCATGCATTGTATGGAAAATTTCCAACAGTCAAGCCATGAAAGTTAAACACCTCTATATTTTACAAAACAGAACAACATTATTAAAGCTGAACTATGACATTGTGACCGTGTTATCGTTCTCTGTTTGTTCTGTTTTGGCCGACCCATTCTGGTCTGCTGCTGGTTCCACTTCTTCCACTTCTTCTATTGCTGACTTTTTTGATGTTCCTGTTCAGATTTTAGGAGTATAAGGGATGGTAATGAGAAACAAGGATGACAAAAAAAACCTTTAGCAAACCTAAATCTATAGACTTAAAAGAAGTGTTTAAGGATTCTGGTTGATGATATACCTGTGAGGTAATTTCTGTGCATTTGATGGAACAGCAGGAGACCAATGAAGAAGATAAAACCGATGCAGGCGATTATCATTCCGCACAGTAGGAAACTGTAGCTTCCTTCAGTCTGAATGATCTGTTGATAAGACAAAAACATTAAACTACTGAACTTTAATCTAAATCAACACCTGCCATATGTTTGCAATTTGGGGTATAATTTTCCTAATCCACATATAAATCTTTCAAACAAGGGAGGTACTCATAAAACTTACAGAGCCAACCAGAACCTGCATCACCATCTCTCCCATCCCTGCACTTGTTACCAGGACCGAGGTTGCACATCCTGCAGAAACAAATACATATTCACCCACTTTCATTCCACCAGTGAAATGTTGTTTTTATATAAAGAATATTTTTTATACCCTGGTAATCAAGGATGTCCTCAGTATAGGCAAGCATACAGGGAAATATGCTGCTCAGAAAAAGTCCACATAAACAGGTTCCTACAAACAGAAAGATGCTGCTGGTGTAGAAAATAAGCAGCATCAACACAGTAACAATAGCTCCTGCCTGAAAAAAAAGAGAAAACATGTTTTGTCCAAAATTTTTTTTATGTTAAAACCACAAATTTCTATATATATCTTATTGGGATTTTTTGAGAGACCAACAAAAGGTAAATCATCACAAAGTTGAAGAAAACTATACATAGTGTTGCCTTTTGTAGTTTTTACAAATTAACATCAAAAACTGTGGCTTAAATAGGTATTTATCCACTATTTCTGTAATTTCCTTAAATAAGATTCAGTACAGCTAATTGCCATCAGATGTCACCTAATTATAAATGCTATGTGCAATGGAAAACTAGCTTCCTATATACGCCATGTCCAATGTGAAACATGGTGGTGGCAGCATCATGATGTGGGGATGCTTTCTTCAACAGCTTAGGGAATGTGGTCTAAGTTGATGTGAAGATGGATACAGCTAAACAGAGGACAAGCCTTTAAGAATAGCTATTAGAGGTTTAGAAGACTTGAGACTGGGGCAGAGATCTCCTTCCAGCACCTCTAAAAATACAGCAAAAGCTACTTTTAAATGTTTTAGAACAAAGCATCTATTCAATAAATTAGAACATTTTTGAAAAGTTAATTTACTTCAGTAACTAAATCAATGAGTGAAACACGTATAGAATACTGCACACACTTTTCAAGCCTTTGTTTTGGTTAATTACGATGACTTTCTGCTTAATTAAAACATTTTAGATCAGGATATTACAATGGACCAATAAAAACATTTTTAGAAATGTAGGCTTAATAAAAAGTATTTTTAATACTTGTTTTAAGATTATTTTCGAAAAGTGTTTTAAATATTAGCCTCATCAGGACACTTATCCTAATTAATGTAATACGACTGTATGTGTTAGACTAACCTTGACCTAACTAACAGATTCTGTGATTGTTCTTGAAAACAGATGTTCACATGAGTTCTTCGTTCAATCTTACGGAGATATGAATGGTAGAAATGTCTGTCTCTACATGCGCACAATTGATAAACACAAAACCCAAAAGACTAACAGCAGTAATTGCAGTGGAAGGCGTTTTTACAAAGCATGAACTCAGCAGAACGCAATTAAAATGATCACCACACTCTTCCGAATTTCTTTTGTGAAAAATATTAACAACCACATATCCTTTTCCTCCACTTCACAGTTATACACTACTTTGTGTTCGTCAATCACATAAAATCCAATGAAGTACACTGAAGCTTGTGGTATTAACAAGAAAAAACATCTAAAAACATTGAAGGGGTATGATTATATTTGCAAGGTACTGTACGGTGTATTGAGAGAATATGCTTCTAACTTTTTGATAAACCTTACCAGGTTAAACATGAGTAGTCTCACAGGTTGGAAACGATATGAGAGAGGAATGGACAAGAGGCGTCCAGCAGTGATCGCTGCCCAAAAAATACTAGCCAGGTAACCTGCTGTCTTGTTCGGTAGCGACATTGGTGGGGCCACAGCGTAGGTATATACAAAGCCGGCATATGCTCCCTGAGAAGAAAAGCCAGCTTCTTTCAAGCACCCTACTTTGTATGCTTTTTGGGATGCATATCCTGTATAGACTAATAAAAGTTTATGTGGAAAATAATGCATGTGAAATGTAACTCCCTTTTTTTATTTTAACACCTACCCCCCCTCCCCCACCCTACCCCCCAAAATCGGTTTTCAAAAAGAAACCCACCCCTCCAAGGATATTAATCTATAAAAGAAGGATGCTGGCAGTCCACGCAGGTTATCATTCTGACAGCAGCTAAAGATACTCCCATGACCTGTGGCAGAGCAAAAAAAGACCAAATAATTTTTTTAATTTGGTTTTGGTACACAAAAGGCATTTATTGTTTTGTTTTTCCTAAAGGACCCCCCAAAAAAGGGCCCAAGGGAAAGCAAAAAAAAGGAATATAAGGTGAATAAAAGAAAAAAAAACTTCTTTAAAATGTATACCTCCAGCTTCATCTTCCTTCTGCTCCAAGTCTGGGCCCTCGGCCCCCTGCTGGGTCTCCATTGCTAATTCATCCTTGTCTAAAAGGCGTGGGGTGCTGCCAGGGCAACATGGGAGTAACTGCTCCCGATACATGAGAAACAGCACAGCAACAGGCACAGGCAGCTGACAGGGCAGAAAAAAATTATTTCCATCAAATACCAAAAACAGAAGCAAAAATCCAATGACTACTAATGTATGTCGGCTGAATGTCTTACATTAATTAGCGCCATGATCCAGAAAGCGTACTGCACAATTGACTCCTCCTTCTCCCCTCCATCATGAGGCAGGTGGCTCTGAGTTATGTTGTGCTCCACAATCGGACTGTATCTCAGCATGCTCCTGAAATGATGCATGATCTCGGTCCCGTTCCCCGTATGATTCCCACAGCCTGTCTCAGAGAGGAAAGGATCTGCAATCAGTGGGCTCACCAGGGCACCAAACCCGATGAAGAAGTGCAGAGCCTGCAAGAGTGCACAAAGACCAGGGACATCAAACTACTGGAGTTTTGGAGGAACAACAGCATATCTCTATCTCATTTTATTAAATTAGTGTCTGTTAAAAAAAAAGTCCTACATATTTTTTACCTGTAAGAAAATAGCTGAATCCTTCTGATAGATTGTCACCAGTTGAATGTTAGCAATGGTGTCAATAATTCCCATTGCCAAACCAGAAACAGCCATGGCGATGGCCAGTATGAGGACATTATTGCACACAGGGATGATGGCAAATATTACAGAGATGAGAAGAGCAGAGACAAAAAGGGCAGCTAGAGCACTGAATAACCTTTATGGACAAAAAGGACAGAGACAAATACGGTTAAAGTGAAGAAGAATCTTTTGAAGCTCACTTGTTTAGTGATACGTACGTTCTCTTGAAAACGCCACCAACAGAGCTCCCAATCAACAAGCAGAACTGCTGAGCAAAGAACACCCAGGTAATCTGACTAAGTGTTGAGTTTGTTTGACATTGCAAGTCCAAAATTGTAGGTCCAAGGAAAGCAATGCAGAGTCCAAAGCTGAAGAAGACACTCCAGTAAGTCAGCGTGTGATGGGCGTTTCGTTTAAAGAGAGTTACAATCCGCTCATCTATAAACATCTTGGCCACAGCTGACAACCAAGTATATTTTTTGCTTTTGAATGTTACAGCTAGAGTGCGTGAATGAAGCTCTGAGGTTCTATAGACTTCTGCTGCAGTAGAATGGGTTTCTGGATCTCTTTTTAAAGCCTTCAGTCCTCTCCCTTTTCTTGCATTGCTCAACTGAAAAGGATGTCCTCTTGAGTTAATGGATGAAGTGCCGATTCCTCGAATAATAATATCCTATTCTGAATGGTATTAATGATTGACTAAGAAAAAGATTTTGAAATGCTGCAAGAAAGTTAACATTTGTATTTCACAGTTTCTGAGCCAGTCAGTCATTTTCTACCGTTTATTCCATAGTGGGTCGCAGGGGAGCTGGTGCCTATCTGCAGCAGTCTATGGGCGAGAGGCGGGGTACACCCTGGACAGGTTGCCAGTCCATCGCAGGGCAACACACAAACCACCATGCGCACACTCATTCATACACCTAAGGGCAATTTAGAGTGACCAAATAACCTAACAGGCATGTCTTTGGACTGTGGGAGGAAGCCGGAGTGCCCGGTGAGAACCCACGCATGCATGGTGAGAACATGCAAACTCCATGCAGAAAGACCCCCGGCTGGGAATCGAACCCAGGACCTTCTTGCTGCAAGGCAACAATGCTACCAACTATGCAGCCGTATCTGAGCCGTTTTAATATAAAAATCTGTCATACTGGAAGCAACAACACAGATGTCTCATGTACAGGTTGTCTTACTTTTGTTATACTTTGACAATTTAAAGACCCTTCTTGAGAAGGATAATCAACATGTGACATTTTTCAGAATAACATAATTAAACAAAACTCAAACAAACATAAGGTAATTTGCATTGGCTTCAAATTTAGGACATATATGCAATATTACCAAGCGTGTATGCCTTCAATATGTGTTGTTACACTTTAACAAACACTATCAGTTCTCATTTAGGCTGTGAAAATGTCTACCCTAACAGGCTACAATAAATTCAAAGACACTGACTTGCCACCATTTGACAAAGCTCTGCAAAATATGCACCTCTTTAATGGATCCCCTTGGTGTGGATGCATAAAAAGCCTTTAAAAAAATGAATCTGTTATTGCAGCAGCATTATCTCACACTGAAAAAGGTGTGTATATTTAAAAGTGTGTATATTTATTCTCTAGTAAATAAACCCCCGCCCCAAGAAATAAATGTTTTTAACAAAATCGCTGGTACCACAGTTGGCAACTCTTATAGTTCCTGTAAAATAAATGTAACTGAAGCATTGCATTTTTTCTCAAGTTGATCATTGTCCAGGATTTTTTTTTAAATAGTAGTACTAAGGCTCGTTTATCTTAGCTATTGTTCAAAATGGGAATGGCAGTAGAACAAGCCATTCAAGTAAGGCTGGTGTTTGTTAACCTACATAAGTTAGAAAGTGGCTAAAAGACAAAAAAAATCTTCTTGGGATATACGTGCCCATATCCATGATCAGAGCAATAATTTCAAACTTTAAAACAACTACTAAAGAAAAAGATTGAGCTCTTTAGCAACAAACACTCCAGGTGGGTCTGGTGTAATGTAAATGGAGCCCACTGTCACAGCATGTTGGATGATCTGTGATGCTGATACTGTTTCCAGCCTAAAGACCCTGGGAACCTTGTCAGAGTTCATGGCATCAGGAACTCTTTGAATAACCAGAAGGTTTTAAATCATTGGTGTCCAATGGCAGTCCGTGGGGCAGTCCTTGGGTGTTTACCTGGTTCAACACACCTGAATCGAATGATTGCTGAGGTCCTAGGCCTCTGCAGAACTTGATGAGATGCAAAGAAGATAACTCAGCCATTTCAATCTGTGTTGGAGTAGGTAGACTTATAAACATGCAGGTTGCCATCTCTTGAGGTCTGGAGCTGGAGACTGCCAGTAATAAATGGAAATCTGGTGGCCTCTGAGATAAAACTGAAAATTGGTCAACAATGGGTTTGTCAACCTGTTAAAGATCCAAAATATATGGCCAAATGAACTCAGAAATGCTTCACCAGACACACACACACACACACACACACACACACGCACACACACACACACACAAAACAGAAAACCTGTTAGTGGAACTGAAAAGATCATAGGAGAGGACCCAGACATTGTGCAAAAGGGAAAGGTCAGACATCCTTCTCTCTGTAAGCTCTAGCACTGTGAAATGTTATATCAGAGGAGTATGCGCTTTTCTATTGGTTAAACTGTACAGATTTAACTACACAAGCCATTAAACTGTACCTCACATGGTTTCATGTTAAACAATTATTTATTAACAAATGCTTTCTTCCTCACTGAATTAATGCATTTAAAGTGAAGGTTACAAGTATAATAAGTACAGTATTTTAGGGCTTTTTACAGATCTCTATTGTGGTTCCAATAAATGTGGATGGCAGAGTAGAGGATGCAGCTATGATGCAAAGTAACCCAAAACTGGTATTTCTATGGAGGTTTAAGAACCAAATCTGTTTTTCAGCAGCTGCCCATTTGGATTTTTGGAGCCAGGGGTGATGAGTTGTATGGTATAAATCAGATGTATAACCCAGGCATGCAAATAAGGTGGCGTTCTGCTATTGCATTTATCAACATGAATGGTTGCAATCAAACTTAGACGTACTTGAATTGCCATGATGGAAAAACATCACTTGGTGATACATTGTTATTTTACCTATAAAAAATCATCTAAATTAGTGTTGTTCAGTATAGATGACTATGGTATTTCCATAATGAAATCAGAATGGGGCAGCTGTGGTAACTTGCTTACATGTATTCAGTGCAAAGCTCCAATTTCAATCCATCACGGACCTTTTTGTTTTTATTTTGTGATTAAACCTCTTTTAATTCTTATTTAATCCAGGTTCAAGGTAAAGTGCCTTGAAACAACATGTGTTGTGAAATGGCGCTGTATAAATAAACTGAATTGAATGGAATTCTTTCTGGTTTCTTCCAATCAGGCTGTTTGTGTTTTTAAAGTATCTATTATACTCATAATTATGAGTTCAATTTCTATTCAAACTAGGTTACACACATTACATTCTTATACAAAGAAAGATTTTCTTTGTGTACTATTGAGTTTCTTAATTTTCCTTCCACTGTCAGTATTTGTATTGATCTAAAATGTCTGGGAGATAACAGACTATGCACAAAATGGAAAGACACCTCTGACCCTATTTTAGAAGAAACGCCTCCTTATTGGACAAACATTTTTATAAATGTGTATAAATTGGAGTAACATGATAAATTTGCCATCAGATGATAAATGACTGGAATAAAAAAAGAGAATTTAATACCTAATCCTGTTAATTTGAACAGAAAGGAGGAAACTGTCCTGCTGGTTATGACCAAATATGGGCAACTGTCATACACGTAGCAGAGAGAAACCAAAATCATAGACCTGCTGTTTTTTATTATGATTTTGAATGCATTTATGAATTTATTGATATAGCTAGTTAATGACATAAATCTTTACACTGCTACCTGTCTATGCATCAAGCAATTCTGTCACTAAATGATCTTTATTGCTTGACTGGTTATCTTGCTTCTTCTGTGATTTAATTTGCCCCAAAACAAAAAAATACTCCTATCTGTATTCGTCAGCTGCATCTAAAAAAAAAATCCTTGGCTTCTTTTTTGCAAAATATGTCATGTTTTCTTGAGATTACATCTCTCCCCGCCATGATATTGTTCAGAGTCAGCCATGCAAAGCCTCCAGCTGTGTAACTGATTTGCCAACAGTTTAACATCTTGGTTATGTTCTAAAACATGAGGAATATGAATGTTTTTATAACAGACACTCATTAACATTCACTTCCTCTTCTGGAGATAAAGCAACTTGAGAGGTGTTTTTTAGGTAATTGTCAACTAACATTATCTTGGAGACGAGTGTTAAAAATAAACAGGAACTTCTGGTTACTGCAGTAAGCCATCTGTTTCTAAACTGAAACATACCAGTTTTCAAAATCTGGAACACAGTGTTGAAAATAAGTGAAGACAATAAGGAATCTATTATTTAAACTGCATTAAATGTACATTTTAAGACATTTAAACATTAAAACTGAAGAACCTGGTATTTGAACTTATTTTCATCTTCAGATTGATGCCTTGATTTTGTCAGATGAGTTTAACAAGAGATCAATTGATGTAGTTATTAAAGAAAAACATTTTCATTTAATTCATTCTAGTTTGAAAATGTTTTATCTTAACATTTCCCCTTCATTTATTCTTTCATACATACTGCTTAAAATGCATGCTAGATAAATGACGGAGGGATTGTTATATATTTACTTGGTGAGCATAAATATCGGAAGCCAGTTTAGTTTTGATAATTGTCGTATTCATACATGCTGTTGAAATATGCACAGAATCTGTTTCATGAAAGAAATGAGTTGCCTAAAAAGTGTTAGATGCCTTAAACCCTGCATCATTAAAAATGCATTATTAAATGGGAAGGTTACCAACACCAAATGTTCTCCAATGAATGCTACCTTAAGATATACAGTGATTTTATATGACTAATTTGCTCTTTTCTCCAGCCCAATGGAGATGTTTTTCCCCCAGGCATTGTTGTCTAAAGACTTAAAACTTACAATTATCCGATACTGGTTTTTCAAGGCTGGACTATTGTAATTCTTTGTTATCAGGATGTCCACAAAATGCAGTTAAAAGCCTTCAGCTGATCCAAAATGCTGCAGCAAGAGTTCTGATGAAAATGAAAAAGAGAGATAATCTTTCTGCTATTTTATCTTCCCTTCATTGGCTCCCTGTTAAATCCAGAATATAATTTAAAGTTCTCCTTTTCACATATAAAGCCCTTAATAATCAAGCTCCATCATAAATCAGAGATCTGATCGTTCCATATATTCCTAACAGAGCACTTCATTCTCAGACTGCTGGTTTACTGGTTCCTAGAGTTTCTAACAGTAAAATAGGCAGATCCTTTAGTTATCAGGCTCCTCTCCTGTGGAACCAGCTCCCAGTTTAGTCCATGAGGCGGACACCCTGTCTACTTTTAAGGCTAGGCTTAAAACTTTCCTTTTTGATTAAGTTTATAGTTAGAGTGCCTTAGGTTATCCTGAGCTATCTCTGTAGTTATGCTGCTGAAGGACATGATGACCACTTTCCCTCAATCTGCTACATTCTCATACTACTCTACCATTTTGCATTTAATCCTGTTAAAAGGGAGTTTTCCTTTCCTCTGTCGCTCAGTGCCATCAAAAAATTCTAAATGAATTTGACAGCACTGTTTGATAGTTAGGATCAATTGGAATGTATGTACCTGACTTGGAGTCTGTTTGATTCGATTAAATTGACTTTGAGACGACATGTGTTGTGAATTGGTGCCATATAAATAATTTGAACTAAATTGTCTAGTCTCCATATTGTTTTATGTTTTATCAATAATCAAGAAATTCGTTTAGCTGTGAATGATGGGTGAAATCCTCACTGTGTTGACTTCAGTGTAAAACGTCTGTATAAGAGAGTTGCTGTGGGTTTTAGCAGCATTACACATTTATTTCTTCTTTCTGATTGCTCCTCATTTCCTTTATGCTTAACCCCCATGGAGCAAGACTTTCTTGTAATTTTAAATCGTCATTCTTATAATTTTCGAAGTGATCCTGAGCAATGGATTTCTAATAGCCCTTCAGGAAACCAATGTAAAGGAAACCAAGGTACAGTATAATTACTGATGAATGACGTTTTCTCTGGCATTAGTTTTAACATAAAGAATTACAGCACAATATGTGTGCTTTCAAGTTATGAAGTTCATATAGATCCTATTTAAAACAGATAAATCTTTAACTTCTCTGTTTAGTTAGATGTAGCAGTGCTTTATACCTTGGGTTAGGTTTATTTTTAAAGCTTGAGTAATTCATAAATATGTGTTATAGAGCTGACCCAATGTTGTATGGGGCCTTAAGCACAATTTGATTTGGGGGCCCTCTTCATATTAAGCCCATCCCCATCCAGCTGCCTCTAACACCATACAAATACAAATGTGATGGAGTCAGCAAGGAAGGGCCAGGTTTAATTGTTTGTGATTATAAGCAACCACAGAAAACGGGCAAATCCTTGTAGAGATAACATTGCACACAAAACATAATTGACGCTCAGACACAAGCTGCTAAACAGACTTACTAGAGGTGTATCAATGCTCGTATGACCACCAAAGGGTACAGCCCTTTTGGTTGGGCACCCATGTGGACCGAATGAATAAAGTGTCATATTGAACCTGTACACATATGGAACGTCTCTGTGATAAACAAAAAAGCGCAATTGACTGCTCTGCCATGAAATGTTCAAATTTGGAACCTAAACAAAACCAAACTCTCTGCTACCACTAAAGTTGGCTATTAGGGACAACAGAACACTATACACACAATAATTTTGGTACATATTTCCAGAGCAACTAAAACCAATGACCAATGAAATGCTAAAACTGACCTGTTTTTTGATCTTTTACTTGTAAAATAAGTAAATGAAATAATGTTTATAACATTATTCCTCAAAAGGACATTGCTACTCGCTTAGGCTTGGTGCACTCTAAAAGTGAGGAAGGTAAAGTGGAGGTAATGGTGGTTATAGTCAGAGAGAACCATGTTTGTCTATAACATGTTGGGTCTTAAGGGAAAGTATTGCCACAATACTTGATGCGTAGCAGAAGTAATTGACTAAATCATCTTAGATACCCATCGTTGAATATTACGCAAAACTAGATGCTTGTTGAACGCCAGCTGTTTTTAAATTAGTTTGTGAATTTAAAGTAGAGCTTAGAGACAATTTACTCTATAAACAGGCTTCTAGTGTCAAACTCATTACATGCTCACTAAATTATTCTGCACAAACATAGACAAACAAGCAAACTGAGAGAGCAAACAAGCACATAATTTCATGATGTGACAGTCTTTCTAATAGACTATCTTTATCCAACACTAGATGGTGTGAAAGTGCTGCCTTCATGTGTAGTCTGCAAACTATCAGACCTCCACAAAAATAAGGTCTGTAACGAGGTCTCTATGAAGAATTGTCAAAAATAAACAAGGGAGCCAATTAAAAGCAAACTACTTATAAATATTGTATCTTTAATTCTTTGTCGTTGTTTGGTCGTGGTAGCTACATAAAGGTTCAAACCATTGCTGCCTTGCTCTCCTCTGTCTCATCTCCATATGCTGACATTTATCCAATCGGCAATCAGAAACCTGAAGCAGAGTCAGTACAATGTGACAGGAATTATAAGATGATTATTATTTTTCTTATTCACACTGACCTCTTCCCAAAGTTTTATTGTATTCATTATGTGCATTTAGGAACCAAACTGCCTGCAGAGCATGTGTTCTGATTTATGACATTCCCTACATATAAGTCACAGAATTAGCATAATATTCAGGTCAAACTCATCCATTAGTCAGAAACATGACTGAAGCAGATTAGCCAAAGGAGATGTGCATTAAGAGATGTTTCTTTCACCCATCCATATTTCTGCAGTCAGTCCTTGTGGCCTTGGATGGAAATGCCCTGCAGAGAAACCCCCTTCTACATCTCAAAAAGCCTGAAGCTGAGGCAATGAAGTGAGGTATGCAAACAGACATGTCTGCAGGGCAAAAACACTGCTACTCGTTTAGGCTTGGTGCACTTTAAAAGTGAGGAAAGTAAAGTGGAGGTAATGGTGGTTCGGTGTATATCAAAGATACTGTAAGATTGCAGCTATTTAAATAGAAAATAAATATGTCACTTGGTGACATATAACGTTGGTTTTTAAAAGTAAAAAGAAAGACATACAAAACAGTACTATATAAAGGGCAGTGAAATAATATTATTCAAGGTGGCTGCACGGTGGTGCAGTTAGTAGCACTGTTGCCTTGCAGCAAAAAGGTCCTGGGTTCGACCCCGGCCGGGGATCTTTCTGAATGGAGTTTGGATATGTGGGTTCTCACCAGGTATTCTGGCTTCCTCCCACAGTACAAAAACATGACTGTTAGGTAAATTGGTTCCTGTAAAATTGCCCGTAGGTGTGAAAGAGTGTGTGTATGGTTGTTTGTCCTGTATGTCTCTGTGTTGCCCTGCGATGGACTGGCGACCTGTCCAGGGTGTACCCTGCCTCTCGCCTGTAGACTGCTGGAGATATGCACCAGCTCCCCCGTGACCCACTATGGAATAAGCGGTATAGAAGATGAATGAATGAAATAATATTAACCGCCTTAAAGATTATTTTCTGTGCAGATTATCAAACAGATTAAACTATATTAGGCAGAGATTGCCTAAATAAATAGAAAAAGCTGTTTTCAATGATGGATTCATTTATAAACCTGTAAAAACCGGTCCAAACCAAGCGGGCCCATGTGAAAAGGTAACTGTCTCTTCTTGTTAAACCATAAATTAACTGTGATTAACCACATTACTTTGAAAGCTGGGTTCAGTTTCACAAACTACAACCAGGTCTGTTTACTGCCAGAGCGGTGAAATTAAGAAATACAGGTTATGTGGCAGGAATATAGAACTAGTTCCAATTGAGATGCTGTGACATGACCTAAAAAAGACCGTTCCTGTTGGAAGACCTTACAATTTTGCTGGATTAAAACAATTCTGCAAAGGAGAGTGGGCCAAAATTCCTCCACAGGCATGTAAAACACTCATTGCCAGTTATTGCAATTTCTTGGAGGCAGTTGTTGCTGCACTTGGTGGCACAACTAGTTATTAGGTTTTGAGGGGCAGTTACTTTTTCACAGAGGGTCAGGTTGGTTTGAGCAGCTTTGTTCATTAATGAATGAATTCATCATTTCAAAACTACTTTTTAAAATTTACTCAGAATATTTTTGTCAGTGATGTAAAAATTGATGCTTTGAAACGTTTAAGTGCAACAAAAATGCCAAAATATAAAACAAAATCTGTAAGAGGGCAAATACTTTTCTCAGCTGTGTAGGTCTAAATATGAATAGACCCAGAGGCTCATTTGGCTACTCAACATTGAAGAGACAAGATGACATGCCATTCCAGTATGGCAGACGTGTGCTGACCTTTAGGCATCATGAAACAGCTACTTACCAAAGGTTTTTGTTAATCTTCAGTCAGATCAATTATATATATATATATTAAACAACTGCAACTGTGACAAGCAAAGTGTGAGGAGAAGTTTTTGCTGCCACGCACAGTGAGGTGGAATGTGGTGGAGGCAAAAGAAAAATCTCCAAAACCAGCTGATATTGTTGCAACTGAATGGCATCATGGAGTCAAAAGTCTAACTCATAACAACTACATATATTACAACTTTCAACACATCTTTGTGCCAATAAGTGCTTTAAAACCAACTGAGGAATACAAGACTCAGGTTATGTAACTCAAAATGAGTTTCTGTATTAATGGTAGAACTTGAGCTGACAATGTGACCATTTGAAGTACGTTTAGTTTAATATTACAGCTGACTCTGAAATATAGACTGCCTGATAAACTATAGTAGCTGATTTGACCTTAAATGTGCCTGTTTAGGATTAAAGTAGCTGCTACAATGGATCTACTTTGATCTAATGAAGTACCAAAGCATTTTGTAAAAATGGTTTTCTTTCTTTGCAGCAGCTATCACAGTTATGAATGTTATCTACTTGAAAAACTGACTACAAAGCAAAGAAAAAGAGTAGCATCACTAAGAATTATACTCATAGGGATGTAATTTTGTAGAGTGGCTACAACAGTATGATCCTAACTTAGAAAGCTTCAATGGATCTAACAGAAGACAAGAGAGGATTGTAACCATTTTCATGGATGAGATGCTATATGGTTGTATGAGAACAGATTATAATGTGAATGTGTCTCGGGTGCAATCTGAATGGATTTAATGAATGGAAAGGGACTGATTAAAAAATGCACAAAGGGTCATTCTATATAAAGAACTGAATCAGAAGATATTTCTGCTGGTGAATTATAAGAAGAGAACCCATACATTCAGTTGTCTGGGAGTATATGTTTTGTACAGACAGCAGGACACAGAAAACACCACGGTAATTCATCATTTTCTATTGCAAGCATGTCTTTTGCTTTTGCCTTGCTCGCCTCCACCTCTCCTGACACAGTTATAGGGAGCGGAGCAATGATGCGTGTCTTAGTGAAACCTGGTGAATAGTAATGAACCACGACTGTGTGTCTATTTGAGGGAAAGTGAGAGGAAGACAGAGTGAGAATGGGAAGGGTTTGTGGGCAAGAAGGATGAGGAGGAGAAGGTCTACTAAAAGAAGAGAAAAAGACTTTTTTGCAGCACTATCAGCAAAGACATGACAGACATTAATGCTTTTTACTGTTTCCATAATCATCAGGCGTTCTAACAAGACCAAGGTGAAATCACTCATTAAAACCTAAAGTGCATCTTTTCACTAATTTGGTCTCAGGTTTGTGATAAAACAGTGGCTATTTCTTCCCACAAACCCCCTGCCTTCCACAAAACACGGACATGGATAGGAGGGGGTATTGGGGTGGGGTGGTGGGGTTTGGGTAGTGAGTGAATTTGGCTGCAAGACAATTCAACAGCACCTGCTATCTCCAGCTCAGATTCGTCAGGCAAAACCGACTGTAAGGAGGACAAAAAAGGCTGAAACAAAGACGAGGAAACTTGAGACAGAAACATTTTTACAGTATTTTTTAATTAAAACTGCAGGATAACAACGTTTGTTTTATAATTGAGCAAAAAGATCAGCAGTTTGATAAAAATGTGAACTTCTCTTTAAGACTGAGCAACAAATGACAGAAATATTTAGTAACTGGCTGCAAAGATCAACTTGAGTGCAAAGACTGAAAGGAAGGGAACAAGCACAATGGAACCCCCCCCCCCCCCCAACTCAGCCCCTTTTATCCCATCCATCCAGGACCCATGGGCTCTTTGCCAACTTGGAATCTTAAGAACTCATTCAAAGGAAAACCAAAGAAAGAAGCGACTTGTTTAAAACCAGAACCCATTTTTTTCTTCACAGTCTGTTGTTTTCCTTCACATTTCCCACGTGAGGATGGATTTTCTGGCTGTCGTTCTCTCTGACCCTACTTCTAAAAGAGGGAGAGGGGGGAGACTAGAATTGCAATTCATGTAACGTAGGTTTTGAAGGTCTGTTAGCTCTCTCTCTCTCTCTTACACACACAAACACCCACACGTACACACACTCTCGCTCTCTTCCAGTTTTCATTATGCTTTTACTCCATCTCTTGCTCACATAGTAACTCCTCCCTCCCACCTACCCATTGTCGTTCCATACAGTATCAGGCTGAGGGGATGCCAGTCGGTCCGGCGAGGGAAGTGGGAGAGAGGGAAAAAGAGGTAAGTCAGATTTGTAGCGGAATCCATCCAGTAACAAATGCATGTCACTAATAGTTTCAGAATTGGGGTATGTAGCTGATCTTTAAGCTTTTTCTTCTTATCAAGTCTGACAGTAAGGCAGCTTCAGTGACTGTCTGTGACTCTTATCTGCTGTATGCAGTATTAAATAGGATTTTAGTGGTGTTGTATAGCAGTTGAAGATATATAGGATAGCTTGTTCAAATGTGTAAGATTTAGCATTAGATTGTTGCTACATTGATAGTGATAACACTTTCCACTGTGCTTTAAGGTATTTTTAAAAAGACCAATACAAATTAATGTCTACCATCCAAAGCCTTAAAAAAAAAAAAAAAAAGAAAAAGGATGATTTCCTGAATTGGCTCCGAGGACAGAGGAACTGTGTACAATGATCAGGATTAATACTAATCCTGCCTGTGGCTGAGATTCACCTTCTCGTCTGGACAGAGTCTGACAGAGGGGGCTTTACTAATTTATGCTGAGACATGCATGAGCCGAGGAACCCTGCAGCTCAATGGCAGTGGTCTCCTTTGAACCCAGAGAAGGCTGATTGAGTAAATTCTTTACCCTGAATGGATGTGAACGACAGTATCTAGAGTGTGCTTTGATCAATACAACCACTTACAGTGGGAACAGTAGTCAATACCAGTTTGTGAAGGTTGACATCCTAAACTATTCAGGTGTCCCTCATTTTGATAACATTATTCAAGTAAAAAGTGTATCTGATTATTTAAAATTTGTAATTTTGCTATGCAGACCTCAAACAGGTGCATAAAAAGATGTGGTTCTCTCAGAACTGAACAGTTACTGCCTATAGTTTAGGAAGCTTTGTGTGCTTGTCCAGAGGGGAGGGAAAAAAGGGGGCTCTCAATGGAGCTTTTGTTGTTTGAGTTGGAGACAGCAAAAGCCCAAGAAACACTGACTGACAAATACCTGGCCTCAGTAAGCCCTACATACCTTGGCTTTGCACTTGATACAGTGTCAACAAATGCCTCCTCTGTCCTTCATGCTAGACTGTTTCCTCTCAGTACAGGAGGAGTTTTTCATGTTTTTATAAAGGCTTCTGTTTTCTGAGCAGACATCTGGGTGTGCAGAGTTGGCCTGCACAGCTTGAGTACTGAGTTTCTGCTAACATGAGCAGCTGAAAATCACCCAAAGCACTTTGAACAGCTAGTAATGCTGAATATCAAGATTATTGGTTTTTAACTTCAATGCATTCAAAGAATAGAGTGAATACAAGTTAAAATGATTTGAATTGTAATTAAGCATAATTGTAAAAATATAATCCAAAAAGTATATATTAGCCATGTTGCTGGAAATTAATTCGCTGAAATGGTTGTTCTTTCTGGAGTGGCTAAGTAGCAGCAGCATAGAAATGTTACTTTTATGTCTGTGAATACATTTTTGTCATTATTAAAAGCTAATAAGCCTTTTTGCTCAGCAGTTGAACTGAAGTCCAGGATTAATCGTCCGTTTTTGTTTTTAAAGAAATCGTGCAGAATACAGAAAGAGTTTACATAATGTGTTTTGAAACAAAACCCCTTGATTTGCACTGGGCCTTTCCCCTGCAGACGTAGATTTAAAACTGCATTTTTAATCAAAGATTATTCAACAAAACCCCAGAACACCCCCCCCACCCCCCCACCCCCAAAAAGACTGCACAGCTTTAGGAAGCTGCTGTAAGATTTAGTGAGAGAGAAAATAAAGGAGTCAATTTATGTGTCTGTTTTGTGAAAAATACAATCTTTATTGTTTATAGGCTCTCAAGACAGTTTCGGTTTACTCCCCTGGGCTTCAGATGAATACTTCCAGTTCCTTTGGTTAATTATTCATGCGGATGTGATTCCGAATGCTAAATGCTGTGCATTTTTCTCCTGCTTTTCCTCTCTGTTTGCAAGTTCTAAAACGCACGAATACTCTAACAGCATCTGAGTGCACAGTTTTGCATTATCACCTTCAGTATCAAACCACACATGCGACTTATGGCTTTCTATTCCTATGTGAGTTCTTTCTGACATATCATGTAGGGTTTAAAGCCATTGGATGCACAGTGGACTATCAACTGAGGAGCTCTTTTAAGACTTCAACAAGTGAATTTATTTTAGATATTCCTTTAATGTGAATCTCTATTATCTGCAGATGGCACTTTAAAAGTAATTGCAGATTTCTCTATCTATCTATGTTTTGGTCTCGTTTATGATAGATTGGCTTTTGATGTAATTTGTTTAACCCAGCATATAATAAAATTTGTAGAACGTGTGCGCAGAGAGCCTAGAAAGACTCTTGTAATGACTCATTAAAGATGTACTTCATTAAATGACTGTGGGACATTTTTGCCATTTGGCTTTTTAAAATAGAAATTCTTCACGTTTTCAGCCTGCCCTTTTGATTGCCTTGTAGTCCATTGTGGCCAAATTAGACCGTTTCCACACCACTGCCTCAGGAAATGACACACGTCTAGTTCCACCTAGAGTTAATTAAAGTTTGTGTCGTATCATTATGCTCAAACTATAATGAAACCACATGTCACTGCTGATCATACAAGAGCTAGTCACTAAAACTATGGAAGAATTTCATATAAAGGGCTTAATAAAGTATCCATACCCCTCAAACTTTTTTACATTTTCTCACAACAAACTTATTGTATTTTGTTGGCATTTTATGTGATAAATCAACACAAAAAACTGCACAACTGTGAAATGGAAGAAAAATTATAAATGGTTTTCACAATGTTTTACAAGCAACAATCTGAAAATTGTGGCCTGCATTCCTGTTCAGTCCCTTTGTACATCCAGATACTGCATTTTTGGTCATTCTTCTTAGCAAAACAGTTTACTCTCAGTAAAAGCATATGGAAAGCATCTATGAACATAAGTGTTCAGGTTTTGCCACAAATTCACAATAAGATTTCATCTGGATTTTGACTAGAAGATTCTAACATATACATATGCTTTGATCTAAACCATTTCATCGCAGCTCTGCCTATGTGTTTAGGGTCATTTCTCACTGGATCGTGAATCTTTCACTTTTGCAGCCTCTAACAGGTTTTCTTCCAGAATTGCCTGGTATTTCTAACCATCTTTCTATCAACTCTGAACAGTTTCCTAGTCCCTGCTTAAATCAAGCATCCTCACAGATGATGCCACCACCACTCTTCACTGTGGAGATGTGAATTCAGGGCAGTGGCAGAACTAGAACATTTTACGTGTGGAGGCATAGGAGGCGCAAAAGGTCTAGGAAGAGTGGGAATGCTGGACCTCTTCATTGAAGTTCATTGATCTAAAAAAATATATAGTGAAAATTAGAATGCTCTAATACAGTTTTCACTGCATTTCTGCATTGTAGGATTTGCTTTTATTCTAACATAAAATTATAATATAAATTGTCTACATCTATAAAGCCTGGACTATTTTACTTCATAACACACTGGTAGACTTGTGGAGATATGTTATTCATTGAAACATCTAATATCTCTGCACTGGAATTTATACCGAGAATAAATCCATACCAGGTGGTCCAGCTGGATAGGCTGACTCTGTGACTTCCTTCTCTCCTTCATCATTTTCCTTGCCACTGTCTTCTTTCTCTCTCTCTCTGACCCAAAAATCTTCTTACAACCTCATCATTTATCCTATCATTTTCCTCATCTTCACTAATTTCTTCCCCTGTTGCACTTTCAGTGGCCTCCTTCAACTGTGACCCTCTTGGCCTCTCTATAATTCTTCATCCTCAAATCTCCTTCTTCTCATCCCTCACTTTTTTGCAGAAGAAACTGGAAATCTCTCCACCTTTAAATTTTTCTTTTCATTGTGATCTGCAATGTGCAAGCATCAAGATTTGAAAAAGAAATAGCTAATTTATTACCAAAAGAAGTCTATAACAATATGAAACCAGAAATGATCTCATTGACACAGGTCACACAAGCAGTTATATTTAGAAATCTTATTCTAATGCCAGCCAATTTATTATTTTCCCGATCTGACCGAATGAATGTGACGTGGTTTAATTGTGCCTCGTTGTCAAGCGATTAATAAAACGTAATACACCGTGAACGTCGGTCACTTCAGCAGACATTTCTGTCATTGCAAACTTAAGTTGACTTTATTGTTGTGTGTTAAAACATCACCTGGACAAATTGACTCTGACTGCGTTATTAATGACAAGTGTTTTAAGGACATAAGAGTAGGGGGGCCACTGGGGGTGCAAGGCTCTGCAGCAGGGGGTCTGTTGCCCCAACCCCCCCCCCCCCCCCCCCCCCCACCCACCCCTGGACTGATAGATATACCCCTGTATGTACAGCAAGTACAGGTTACACCTCAGAAACAGGGACCTCTACAGAAAACAAAATAAAAACTTTTCACATGTATTTCAAAGTAATATTTGATGATACAGCAGTCTCAAACCCAAACAAGGTGGGTTTTAACATGACTTAAGTTATGTTTCAGTATGTGTTTTTAATTTTTCTTCTCTTTTTATTTATTTTTATTTAATTACTATATACTAGTCTCTATTACAGAGGGACCTTTCCTATGAAATAAGATGACCACCAGGAAGTGGTTTTACTTTATTTAATATTTAGCAGAAACACTCACCCAACTTTGGTTTAATAACCACTCAGATTTCCATTTTAATCACTTCCAATCAGCTAGTTTTCAACAAATGTATGTGGCTAAGCATCCTGCAAGCAGCAGAGGTCACCTCCAAGAAGCACATTGCATCTTGTTGATTTTTACAATACATTGGTTTTTTTACTTGCTTGCTTTTATGCTTATAGTGGAGATACAGTTGTTATAGGGTTCATATAGCATACCTTGCTTTCCAGATAGTTTTGAAAAAGTTCTATGTTTTGTTTTTTATCTGTTTGCAGGGGGTAAAAGTGACAGCTCACACCTTCCATGGGATTTAGACAGAGACACAGGTTTGGTGAAAATGCATCAACACACATCGGAAATACTGGGATGGCAACAGCGAGCAGAGCCTTGGTCAAACCTGGAAGCTCAAGGTATCCTGATGTTTCAATGATTATAGCTCAGCTAGAGGAATTTCCATTTGCAGCTCCACTACTAAAAATCTCTTTTAAAATTGGAGGTATCTTTTTTGCCTGTGTGAACTACCAAAAACTCAACCATGTTATTTGAAGATCTTTGTTACATTTCAAGACCAAATCAAAGTCTCGGGCAGTGGAATTTCCGTCAGTAAATAAAACCAAGCCCAGATTTTCAATGCATCTCAGGAAAATAAATGAATCATAGGATGTTAGGAGACTTACTGCATCTCCTGAATTACAACTCAACTACTGCTTTCAGAGTGGTTGTATGGCGTTTTATGTCGGTCAGTCAGTCATTTTCTACCGCTTCATTCATAGTGGGTCACGGGGAAGCTGGTGCCTATCTCCAGCAGTCTATGGGCAGGAGTTTAAGGTAGCAAGGAAAATATTAACAACGCATTTCTTTTCTGTTTTTTTCAATAAATCAGTAACCAGATGGTTTAGAACTCCTTAAGTCCTTTCATTCTTGGATTTCAGATCTGTTCATCATTCTTCATTTCATTTCACTTTAAAAAGAAAAAAAATCATAAACTGCTTTTAAATATTTGTGTGCTCTGCAATGTATGGTTGTTACTAGATAAAACAAAGGATTAGAAAGATAAACTGGGCAAATATTTTACAGTTTAATGTTGCCTAATAATATTTGCAAACCAAACATCCCTTGACTGGGATGTTACATTTGCTATTTGAATTATTTCTTTCCATCATTGGTTAAATGAGCCAAGCCAAGCTAACTTTATAAGGCACTTTAAAAACAGCAGTCACTGAACAAAGTGCTGAACACAAAGAATTAAAATAAATGAATAAATCTTAAAGTTAAAATAAAACGTAGAAAGTAGAAAAGTAGAACTAAAATAAAGAGTGGAATAATGTACAAGTAGCAACAAGAAAACATTGACATGAAAAAAATGAAAGTAAGATTAACAACTTATAGGGTCTATAGCCAAAGAGAAGAAGTGGGTCTTAGTGTCCTTGACCCCCTCATGAACAGCTGGTCATTTGATCTGAGTGACCAAGAAGGGGAGTGCAGCTGCAGTAGCTCATACCATTTTTACTATGTTGCAGTAACAAGTCAGAAAACCCTACAAGGTTTGCCAGCAGTTATGGAAAGTGTAAGTGATAGTACTACAACCAGAAAATAATGCAAATCAGGTTCACACTACTATTTGCAATCTCTTCCCCATGTTGTAAAAATGCCTCAATAGTGGTGGCCCCTGATACTGCCCATTAGGCATCAAGCATTGTCTGTCCTATTGAATTTTAAATCTAACCTTTATCATTGTTATTGACATAGTGACTATGGTATCCACAATAAACAGTAGTAGCCTATATAATAAAAATGTATAACTGGGCAAAACATGTTTGCAAATGTTTTAAAAGAATGGTTTATTTCTTGTCTTATATGAGCAGCAGCCATAATGAAATTTGATTTCAGAGTTGCTTAGGCAACTCCAACTTGGAAAGTTGGAATTCTGGCTTCAGGGAGCATTACAGTTTGTTTTTCCAACTTGAATTTTGAAAATTGCAACTTCCAGAAAGAAAACAGCCACAGTGTAATACCTACCTTTTCCCCACTATGGCAAGTAAAATGTCTATGGTAAAAACCCCAAATATGATTTCATAATATAATGTGTGGCTTTATGTTTGAATTTAAGTTGCCAACAGCAATCTGATTGTCAAGCAGGGTCAAAAGAGGATCTATTGCAGAGGCTCAAATCTTTTTATGTTTGCAATTGAATTTAATGTAACTTTTATTAAAAACATTTGAACCTTTTCTGTTATTTTCTGGTTTAATGGACTGTTGCTGAAGAAAAAAAACTGTTTAACTGTTTGTAAATATCTATCTATCTATCTATCTATCTATCTATCTATCTATCTATCTATCTATCTATCTATCTATCTATCTATCTATCTATCTATCGTCTTTTTCTGTTTCGTGTTTTAAACTATTAAGTTCAAAACTACACATAGCCATCTTTGACTAGGCCTGTATGGTTACAGCAGGTTTCTTTGCTGTCAATCAAACCCCCTCCCGCAGCTGTTCCCAATCCAGACCGTGAATCAGGCTCTCAGACGAGGCAGCGGTTTCCTTCCGAGCAGCTCTGCCTCGGCGCACCTACCGCTTCAAAGACAAACTTTTGTACAATTTGTTTTTATTCCTCTCGTTGCTCCTGTGAAATGCCATTAGTTGAGGACCCTGCTTATCTCTCTAAGGCTCGTCTGAAGTCAGATTTAGTTGCCCACAATGTGGAGCTGCCACCTGCAGCGAGCAAGAAGGAGATTTATGTGGAGCTGCACCTGAAACACATCGATCAGAAAAACGCTGCGGATTTCTCCAGCGATGACGAGGATCAAGTGCTTGATGTGGCAGTGAGTCGGTCCATTTATTGCTGAATTTTCCTAGGTTGCACGGTGCAAAACAAGCTACACAAAAACACGCCATCATAATGGCAGCTTTTTTTCTGGCAAAGCCCTCCACACAATAAGAATCACTGTTGACAAACGATTAGACTTTAATAAATGTGTTGAGAAGGAGGGGATCTGAGCCAAGGCTCCCAGGCGGTCTAAAAGTCTCTTCCCCATTGAGTACACCAGCTGGAAAGCTATGGTATAGATTTACATGTGTTTCTGTACTTAGCCCATGTCTCCACAGATGCCCACACCTGCCACTTTCAGTTACTTGTGCCAGCAACAAGAGCTTCTCTTATAGGCTGCTTGAAGGAAGAAAAAAGTCTTAAGAGTTCAGTGTTTTCTGCTTTAGAATTACAGTCAATACCTTCTGTTTATCTATTTGCCTTGATTTAGGATTTTTTTTTTCACCTGGACGTTTAGGTACATTGGTTCATTGTTTTTATTGAAATACCCAACTTTTGTTTTTTTCTTTTCAAAATCTGTAAACCGAACAGACAAAGAGCTGTGACAAAGATCTTTAACCAACATCTGGCAGTTATGCAAAAGTAACTTTGTCTTTTAATTGAATGCAATGACTTTTTCCAATTGTGATGGAAAAGTTTGACAAATGGTGCTACTGTAACATGTTATGTTTCTTCAAACTGGAAGTAATAACATTTAGGACTGGCACAGCCCGACTGGAATAACAAAGAGGATCTGTAAGACTTGGAGCCCATCTCTAAGTATAAATTATCAACAGGAAACATGCAAAAACGTTGATCAGCATTTATAAAAGGGTGTGATTGCTATAATATACAGATAAAGGGTTTCTATTGGTTTAAATATTTTTATTTAAAATAATCAAACCTTCAAAATGTATACCTCTTTTACCGTGTTTTAATCTGTTGAGAGATGTCTGTCTAATTTCCAAACAGAGACAATCCTCTTGTGTGAGTGAAAATGTTTTTACATGCAAATCTGCCAGGGGTGTGAATAATTTTGGGCTTAAATGTAGGTGGTTACAGCTATGGGCAGGAAGAATCTCCTGCCACCGTCTCTGTTGCAGCTGAAGCCTCTGACTAAGAACACTTTGTAGTTGGATTACTGTGTAATGAAGATGCTCTGTGTGGTCCATTATATATTTTTTTTAATTAAGCATTATTCTTTGTCCGATCAGCTCTAGGGGTCCAGAAGAGTTCCAGCTTTTTTTTAAGTCACTGATTCCCCAGCAGATGACTGCAGATAAGATTGCACTCTTGCTGCAAAGACTGAAGGACCTAAGCTTACCCAAGAAAAATAATATCTTATTGCTGATTTTTTTTTTAAGGTTCCTAATCATCTGGCCTTGTTTTATTCACTGGATCTTTTAAATAATCTTAATGCTGATTGTGCCATCGCAGTTGCTAGGCTACTTCAATATTGTGGAATAATTTGCAGAATTATGCAACAACAGCTAATTTATAGGTAATTTCTAAAGAAGCACACTATTAATAAAGGACTATATCCCAGCATAATATGGAAAATTAAGTGGAAGGAAGGTGTACAAGCAAGAGGGATAATCACAGCCTTGAGAGGATTGTGTTTAGAGTTTGTTACTCTTATATGAGGTAATTTCGAGCTATAAAATGTCATCAGTGAGAGATTCTCTTTCCTCCCAGTTTTATTAAATCATTTCCATGCTTCACTTTGGTGCAAAATTTCTTTTTAAACAGCCTTAAAAATTAATGTTGAAGCAAAAATTATCTCCCAACAATAGGTGCACCTATTTATTTGAGCGATTTTTCTTGCTTAAACATAATTTATTTTTTATCTTGTAAAGGTTGGCGATGCAGAAGATGCAAAGATGCCTGACCCATGTGCACTGACTGATGAGGGTCTCAAGGATTTGTTACTCAAATATGGAGTAAAAGCTGGGCCCATTGTAGGTAGGTTTGTGTTTGAGAATATCTTTTGCACTATTTGTCTAGTATAAATATCATTCTTGTCATCTGTAATTCTGTTTAGTGGTTTTAGTATAGTTATAGTTTCTCTTATGAGTACATTTAATTTACTGTATTTTCCTGAATCTCAGCCTCCACCAGGGCCGTGTATGAGAAGAAACTCAGGAAACTGCTTCAGTCTGATAGAGATGAGGAATTCAATGAAGCAGAGAATGCTGTGCTGTACTCAGACAGTGACAAGGAAGAGGAGGGTAAAGAAAATGAGGAAGGGGAAGAGGAGAATGCATCAGGTAGGGCCAGAATTGTTTTATTTAATCCAGACATTTATGGTTCATTTCACACAATAATTATCCCTTTGTGCTGCTTCTCTTGGCTTGCACCGGTTCAGAGGGAGAGCAAGAAAAAGCAGCGGAAGCATTCGAGCTGAACCAACAACACCACAATGTGAGTGAGAAAAAGAGTGGAGTTCTTGTTCCTATCTGCTGGTCAATATGTTTACCTTTTCCAGTCTTTGCTAATACATGATACAACGTATTCTAAGGGTCAAAATATCCAAAATAACAGATTTGCTTCACTTGTGATTTGAGCACATGCTAAGAAAATGTTTTTCCTTACAGAAAAAGTTACATGTTCAGAGGGACGACTTTGCTTATTCACAGTGCTTTTTCTTATCATCAAGGCTGGTAATGCCTGCAGAGTTTCACATCTTTGGCACAATATTCTGTCGAACCCTCAGTGTCAAGAGATCGTAAAGTTTTTTTTTTATTTTCTGTGCTTGGTCTTAGCGTCCTTGTTCTCATAGAAACAATGAACATAGTTCCAAGAGGAATTCAAAGAATGCATTAAAATCATCAGAGCGGACTCGAGCACACTGCTCACAGATTCCTACAGGAATTGGCAAAGTATCCTTCATAGCTCAACACTCAGGATTCAGATCAGAGGTAGGCTGGTCCTACTCAACCGCCATTAAGTACATTCTTTAAATTTCTTGCTTAGGCTTGCACCAGCATGATATATTTTCATTTCCTGGTAAAAGGCATTGATTTTGAAGTAGCATATAGACATGTTGATACATACTTGTTGCTTGTAATGAGCTCATATTAAGCCTTACAGGTTCCCTCTGGATCTCAGTCAGTGGTGCCCAAAGGTTGCTCATCATTTTCCTCACAGGCTTTCAGCATCACTCAGATGGTTGAAAAGGAAAGTTGTGCTTCAGACCTTATAAACTCACATTTCACATCTTTAAAAATGTAATCTCATTGTTTTTATGTCCCTGTATTTATTCAACATACATTCTCACTGCAAACAAATAAACCTAAAAAACAAACAAAAAACAGATGGAGAATCGGAGCTCACCCTCTGCTTGCTCCAACAAAGAGTTAAGCTACAGCAGTAAGCCGGAACATTGGTCACACTCCAGCAGGGTCAGTGGTGCTCAGATTGTTCAGTCACACTTTAGGTTTCACTTTGGTGCCGGTTGAAGTGTTTTTAGAACTGCACTTAAGGTGGAAGGAAACTGAGACTACAAAAGTCTATTGAGTCATGGGTCCTGTATCTACTTTTCTATAGCTGGACAAGGAGGTTGAAGACAAGGACATAATCATGGACCAGGCAGTGTACTACACTCCCAAGGACTAATTGTGTAAAGGAAATCAAGGCATATACACCCTTTTGGCTTAATTTAATCATCAATCATGTCACTGATGTTTCAGGGGATCAGATCAGATCAAACTCCTGTTCTCGAAGGCCGGTTTCCTGCAACTTTTACATGTGTCTCTGGTCCAACACACTTGAATCAACTTGCTGAACTGGCTCCCCAGCATGCGAAGAAGTCCAACAGAGTCCTGTTAATGACTTTATTATCTGATTTGGGTTTGTTGAAGTGGAGACACATCTAAAACAAATGCCATATTTCAAGATTTTATTAGTAAAAAAACTTAGGCTCTCATGAATACCACTACTGCCATTGAAGGTTGTCTCTGCAGCATTTCCACGCATTTTCCCACCTCTCAACTTTGTCAGTTATTTAGGTGAATCAACAAAATTGATTTAATTCACTTGACCCACAACTCTATGGTTTTCTTCTGTTCCTCACTTCCTGGTGGATTGGCTATTCTGCTGCATATTAAGAATTTGGCTCTTTCTGATCTAATTGGAGAGTAATTTTTGGCACATTTTCCAGCATCCTCAGGAACCAGTGAAAGATATTTTAAAGGACATCTTCCCAGACACAAAGACCACACCGACTGGGATCTAGTAAGTGACACAACATCAAAAACAAACCTCATAACCCTAAAAATCAATTTTCAAAGGTCTTCATGACATTTGGATGAACACAATTTATGAATTTGTTTTAACTGTAATTTCTGTGTAATTTATGCACAGCAAAACCATGCAAAAAGTTTTGTTTTTGGATTGTTAAAAAATTTACTTATTGTTACGTTTAAGTGCCACTGCACGGAGACCCATCAAGGGTGCAGCACAGCGGCCCATCCAGTATTCATACCCCAACTCTCCAGTCAGTCCTACAACCCTGGAAAGGCGAGAAATGGAGAGGCGTCTTGTACCCATCTATGCCCAGATTTTGGTCTTCTTCGCTGTGGTGTGCGTCCTTTACTTCATTTCTGTTATTGTGGAAGACAACAGCACTGTGGTGGCCTTGCTGGAGAGTCTTAACCACTGGTCAGACAGTGCAGAGGGAATTCCAGTGCTGGATCAGACACAGGACACACAGTCAGTCTCTGGAGAGCTTTAACTGTTTCATTTTCCAATCTGTGTTGACATAAACGTGTGAGCTTGCTGATTTAGGCTAAGGCTAAGACATGAACAATATTAGTTAAGAATCTGCCTGTCAAGTTTAACATTTTTGCTTTTTCTTTTGTTTGAGTCTAATTTTAACACACTTTTATCACCGTGTAAGTACTAGACAAAACACTTAGGAAATATGAAGATTTATTCGTAAATAAAAATTGTAATGTATATTGCTGATTTAAATTGGGTAATTCCCTGTTCCTTGAATTTGTATTGTATTACTTGCATGTTTTTTATATTTGATGGTTCAATAAAGGATATTTTGCTTCATATGTTTTATTTTTATTCATCACTAAATACACCTGAAGGCTGAATATATTTTTAATCACATGATAAACTAAGACATTTTATCTTTTGTTGCAAAATTTTCCGTTATTGTATAACTGAAGAGGTTCCAAGGGCAATAAAATGTATCAGTAGATAAATGAATGCTCTGTGCATGCCATTGTTTCCCTGTCCCTACCACTGTATACATCATCCAGTTTCTATAATACTTTTTATTTTTGAATGCAACAAAACACCCATTAGAAGGGAGATTTTTACCTAGTTGAAAATTCAAGAGTTGTTTTCACTAATTTCCATTATGGGATTCTTTGTACTTTGAATTTATATCACTATGATTTATGAAGATTTCTATTTGCTTCATACTTCTACTGAATGTAATTTGTTTCAATCTGCAAATAAAAGCAAATCAAAACTACTAAATATACAGAGGAAAAAAATATGTGCATTTATTAAAACCACATGTATTCTCTACAGAACGAATTACAAGTAATATTTCATATTTTCAAATTCACTACTGCATGGCATTACAGATGATCCTTATGTGCATTTTTAGGAATGTGTTACCCTGAAGTACATATGTTTAAAGGTTAAAGGCATTGAAGTTTAATCAACAGAAGACGTCTTTGCATACATTACTAAACTAACCCATTTTGTTAGCAGGGCAAGTCTGCCTTGAGATCCTTATGACATTATGCTTTTTGATTATGCACGTACTGCCAAAGTGTTCATCATGAAAACAATAGCTATTTAAAAACAAGATTTATTACTATGAAAATTGAAATGTGCATTGAATTTGTATCTCTGTGCAGATGCTTTTTCAATGTATTTAAGATTTGTTTAAATTAAGAATGTTTTGCAACATACGTTTTCTTGTCATTGGTCGTTAGAAAGTGTACTTTTTTGCATATTACAAATAAATGTAAATATTTCTATGACTGAATATGAAAATGCAAACTTTACCATGGATCAACAAGTGTTGAAAAATGTATGTAGCTTTATTATTGGGCCAGCAGGTGGCTCTTCTACACGCTGGCGAGTTCCCTCTGTTGGGTTTCAGTCTGCATCTTCTGCTGTCACTACAGACACAAGGCAATGACAGAATCAAAGATTAAAATATGGAAGTTTTTAAAGATTACTGTTAGCAGCTTGCTAATTACAGCATTGGCGTTATTCACGGCAGCAGCTATCAGGACTCTGTCTCTGGACGTAAATGTCGGACTTCAACTCGCACGCTGGGAAAAGTCGAACAACATCTCACTGGTGATTGACCAACATCAAAGAGAGGAGCTTCTAGCCAGATTCAAAGGTAAATTGATTCCCGCTTTAGCTTGGAGACTAGCCCAGTTCACATAAATATATAGGAGTTTGTTGTTGCTGGATGTTTTAGCAGTGTGGGTGTTTGTTTCGTTCAAATAGAGGCGGTGAGAATCCCCACAGTGTCATTCTCAGATACGGAGAGCAACACCACCGCACTGCGTCAGTTTGACACTTTCCTCCGTAAAGGTACAGTCACCACATTGTTTAACGTTTTTTAGAGGTTCCCTCAATGACACCAGGTTGCTGTGGATGTGTATTTTTATAGGTCTTACACGTCAGTAAGTTGTCGCCAACTAACCGTTTACCATAACACCATAGGTGCTAACAAGGGCTAACTGCGAGGGCTAATGTCCACATTAGCTTGATCCACTTTACTTAGAACTTAAATGTTGGTTACTTATTTATTATAAAACTCAATAGACATGCTTGTAAGTAAGGCAAATGACACGCAGTCTGATGTCTAGTATAATTTTCACATAGGATTATGAAAACCTGCATAATAAGCATGTTAGCAACATTTCAAAGTAGTTGTATAAAACAATTTCCTCTGACTTTCATCCTTTTATTCAACCCAAAAGGATAATTCTTTACATTTAAAAACAGCCACAGAGAATATACTGCCTTGAATCAAAAATAAATTCATAGTTTAAATCTCAAATCAAGTTCCAATTTTTGATGGAAATGATGGAAATCAGACCTTGCACTGGCTAACTGGTCGTGTGCCTACAAATCAAATCGAACCGACTGGTCTGCAGCTTTGCACCCCTGGAGGGAAAAACTGCAATGCACTGATGTATTCTGACACGTTTCTGCAGAATCACCATTCATTTCTTCAACAGTTTCAGCTACAGTAGCTCATCGGTTGGATCGCTTTGGATGCAGGAACCCCTCCACAAGTGGTGCAGTTTTGGAGACGCTCTGACCCAGTCTGCAAGCCATTACAATTTGGCCCATGTCAGACTCACACAAATCCTTATGCTTGCCCATTTTTCCTGCTTACAACTTTGAGAGCACAACTTGTTCTCTGTCATATTCTGCTAACAGGTGTCATGATGAAGAGATAATCAGAGGTTCATTATTTCAGTGGTCATAATGTTATGCCAGATTGGTGTATCATTTTGTACACATTTTAGCTGATGTTTTATTCAGATTTCATTTCCTTAATTGATGAAGCTGTTAAAACCTAACTTGACCACTATCAATCATTTTGACTTATTTATATTTTTGTTAATAGAAAACTTTCAGACACATCCAAATTGAGACGTTTTTCTTCTTCTCTGGGATAGCACAATTATAGATTCAATTATTAAACAGTGCAATGAAGATTTATTCAAAGATTTTCAGCAATTAATCTCAGTGTTTCAGAACCCTGCTTTAACTTTTCATCAGTTAGTTTTTTTCACACACTCAAGAGTTAAAAATTTAAAGCAATTTATAGAAGTGAATCTCTTTAAATCTGTTAATCATCGTAAAGTTAATTAATCTCAGGAACTCAATTCAAAAAGTGAAACTCTTTTTCAGTACACAAAGACTGATATGTTTCAAGTTTTTATTTCTCATAATTTTTTAATGATGATGTCTTTGAGCTAATAAAAGCCAAAATTAGGTTCTCAAAAAAATAGAATTTTAAGACCGATTTTACAACAAAAATGTTAATCATGGATTTGTCAAGCAGACAGTCACAAACACCGTCCACAAAAGGCTAAGTCACAAAAGGTTTTAGCTAAAAAAGGTGGCTGTTATGGGTGCTGTATCCAATAATTTTAATCTAAAGTTGAGTGGAAGGAAAAAATGTGACAGAGAAAGGTACACAAGCAGAATCCAAGATGCTTGAGGTCCAGTGTGAAGTTTCCACAGTCAAGGATGATTTTAGGAGCCATGTCATCTGCTGCTGTCTTTCCGCTGTGTTTTTTTATCCAATCCAGAGTGAGAGCACGTCATGCTGCCCTCTGCCAAAATCTATGGAAAGACTGACTTCATTTTCCAGTAGGACTTGGCACCTGCCCACACTGCCAAAAGTACCTGGTTTCATGACCACAGTGTCGGTGTTCTTGATTAGCCAGCAAACATGCCTGACCTTAACTCCATGGAGAATCTATGGGATATTGTCAAGAGAAAGATGAGAAACACCAGACCCAACAACGCAGACAGCCTGAAGACTGTTTATAATGTAACTTGGGCTTCTTAACACCTCAGCAGTGAGGGAAGCTCATCACCTCCATGCCACACTGTATTTATGTAGAAAGCCGTGGAAAAGGAGACCCCGACTAGACATTGAGTGCTTATGCAGTATCTGGCCATCACTTCTGTTTCAAAAGATCTTTGTTTATTGGTTCTATGTTATATTATTAGTATTATTATGTCATTTTCAGAGAAACAGTTGTTGGTTTTTATTAGGAGTAAAAATAATAATTAAAATGAACAGAAATAAATGCTTGAAATATATCGCTACGTGTAGTTTCACTTTTTAAACCAAATTACTAAAATTGGTTAATTTTTAATGTTTATTAAATTTTTTTATTGCCGTAAGTAATATTTTGAATTAATTTCAACAAAGTCAAACAGCATTTGTAATGCTTTTAAGATTTGGATGAGACCGTACTTTAGCTTTTATACATTTTGTCTAACAAAGTATTTATATTAAACGACCTTACTCAAAACCCAAAAAGAGTCAGGAACGGAAACCCTTCCCCCCATTAAAAGTGTCCTTACCCGTTTTTTGGGTCACCCTTTCCCCCAAATTTTTTCTTTTCCCAAGCCTGGTTCATCATGAGCTGGTGGCTAATTACAGCCACCTGTTTCGGGTGCAGGGATCTCAGCCGGAGTTGGTGCCGTACCTGCTGCTGGCCCACATTGATGTAGTACCTGCCAAGGAGTCAGATGGCTGGGAGGCCCCTCCCTTTTCTGCTGAAGAGATAGATGACTTCATCTATGGTAGAGGGCCCCATAAAATGAAAATTTGTTCTTTTTTGGTGGGAGAAAAAGAAATTTATGTAGTGTGGGGAAAATTCAAAAAACTGATTTATATTGTTTATGTCAAGGGGTTTGGAAACAAGGGAAACTAAAAAAACCTGGTTTTGGGAACCACAATAATTTATTAGAAAGGGTTTGAAAGGGCCTCCTTTTGGGGGGCCCAAATACAGCTTTCAATTCGTCTTGGGAATTGACATATAAAAGGGTCCTGCACAGGGGTCAGAGGGTTTTTTAAGCCCATTCTTTTTTCGGGATAGTGGCCGGGTAAACTACGTATACTGGGGGAGGAAAACTTTTCCCCGGGACTCCTCCTCCAAAACCCCCCAAAAAAAGGGGGCCCTAAATTAATATTTAGTTTCTGGTGACGGGGGGCAGGGCCCATGGGAGATGTTAAATTTCCCACTTAATGTTCATAAAAACCAATTTTTCCCAACCCGGGTTTTTGCGGTGATTGGTGCATTGTCATCCTATACAAGGCACCGCCTTCAGGATACAATATTTGAACCTTTTGAGGCACATTTTCCTCAAGAAGGGGTTCGGTAGTCCTTGGCGTAAACGCGCCCATCTACCCACAAGTTTTGGGCCAAGGGAATCCCATGTTTAGGGCACCCAAAACCACCCACTGATCCCCCCCATGCTTCACCCCGGGGGCATGCAACAGTCTGGGTGGGAACGCTTTTTGGGGGCTTCTCCAACCGAAAACTCTCCCGGATGGGGGGAAAAACAGTAAAGGTGGATCATCAAGGGGAAAAATACATGTTTTACATTGTCCCAAACCCAAGATTTGCGTTCCTTTCCAACCATTTTAAACCGATGTTTGGGATTGGGATGAGTGCCCCAAAAGGGTTTTTTTAAAAGCAGCCCCGGCCGGGGTTTTATTGACCCTGTGAAAGGGCCCCGGGGGCCCACAGTTCGGTGGAAAGGGAAAAGTTGAGGTTTTCACATTTTAAATTTTGCCGTGATTTGGGCAGCCGTGGGGTTTTTTGTTTTTTTTGGGTAGAATCCCCGGGGTTTGCACCCCAACATCCCCTTTTTAGACAGCTTCCCTTTGCGTCCACAGGTTTAAACCGGGTTGGGTGTGGTTTTTTTCCCTTTTTGGGGGTTTTGCTGACAAATTTCCCTGGATTTCCGTGGCTCCCTTTATACATCACAAATCTTTCTGTCTTGGTCCAGGGTGCGCCAACAAGAGTGCACCAACAATTTGTCCTCCTTTTTAACTCTGGTATGTAACCCCTTAAAGTTTTTGTGCATTTAATATTTTTAGCAAAACCCGTGCCCCTTACCCTGCTAATTGAACCCTTTCCCCCCTCTGCTCTTACTGGGGCAATGTGCAAAACAATGAAGAATGGCCCACCAGGCTGCTCCCCAAATTTTGCCATGAAACCCCCCACACTAAAAATTTACAGGGGGTTTCAGTTTCATTGGGCCAACCCCGGTACATCAGATAGGCTTAAATGTGTTGTTTTCCTTTTATACATTTTTTTCCCAGGGGAAAAACTTCCAAAAAGTTGGGGTACTTGCTGATTAGAGGCTACGCTCCACGCAGGGGTTTTTACATCGGTTTGGGTCATGATGAAGAAGTATTTTCTTTACCCATATAACTCTAATGTTGTTCAATTAGTTGCCTTTTTAAAATCTGCAGCTGAGCTCATCAGTTTGTTGTTTGCAGGCCAGGGGTTTCAATGGGGCATGAAATTGGGACGGGGGTGATGAAGGGAAAAGTGGTTTTGGGAAACTGTATTTTTCCGGGTGAAGGCAGGCTGTTTGGGTTGGGTGGAGTCATCAGTGGACTTGATGGACCTGCAGCTCTGTGAGAATTTCCCACACATAGTTTGAGCATGATACTTGGCTTGCAGCATTTGCTTGAAAGAAATCAATCAATCAACACATTTATAAGTCTCATAGAAGCATATGGAAAAAAGTAGGTCTTTGTGCAAGAAAATTGTTGATTGCTGGATCTCTGCATTTTGGGTTTAGAGTGCCTGGGAAAATGTACATACACTGGTCTGGTTGAGTGTATGTGTTAATATTAGAGTTTGTAAAGACCAATTTAAACTTTTTTTAAGGGTGGAATAATAATACAACAAACAGATTTAGAGATTTTTGAAAACTAGAACTGGCTGCATAATTTTGAATTTATTCTGTATTTTCTGTAATCTGCACAGATTTTACAGCTTTGTAAAAATTTTAAAATTTTTTACAGATTCAGATATATAACAAATACACACCCATTAATATTTGGTTAAATGTCCCTAAGCTGTTTGCACACACATTTGTTTCTTTTAGCCTCAACAAGCACAGTTATAGGTGGACGTCTCACACTTGGAAATTCAGTCCTAAAATTTGAAAAAAGGGTTTAGGTCAGGGATTTGGGAAGGCAATTCCAGAAGTCCGCTTTGCCTACTCCAAAGCCAGCTTTTACGTGTGTTTGGTATAATTGTTCTGTTGGACAACTCAGTTGGGTCTAAATTTCGACAGTTCGAGGGAAAGTTGAAGAATTTCGAGGTAGTTACCCCTCTTCATTGTTCTTTCTACTTTGTGCAGTGCAATAAAATCACTAACAGGAAAACAGACCCTCAGCATGATGCTAACACCACCGTGCTTGACAGTTGATACACTGTACTTAAGTGTAATTAATTTTAGGATAAGTCGCCTTGACCTTTCCTAACATTATTCAACATTGTGGCCAGATAGCTTAATTTTCGACTCATCTGACCATAAAACCTTTTTCAAGTCAAGTCAAAGTTTATTTATTGTGCACTTAAAAACAATGGAAGCTGACCAAAGTGCTAAACAGGTCAACAGTACTTATAAACAGCACAGTGACGACAGTGTGCAGGGTGGCAAACTGACTAGTACAGTCTGAGTAATAGTTATATTACTAAATTAAATACAGAACAATAAAAGAATGGTCAACTGAATAAAAAAAATACATAATTTCTACAACAAAAAACTTAATACATAAATAGATACATTTTTGGAGTCATGCTCAGCCTAGATCAAAAGCCAACAATTATTAATATGTCTTTAAAAAAGATTAAAAACTTTTAAGGGTCGAGTCCGGTCCTATGTGCATTGCCAGGCTGTTCCAGAGCTTAAGAGCAGCCACCTCAAACCAGCTTTCCTTGCTGGTTAGCAGACCTAAACATTCTAGCTGGATTATAATTGCAGCAGTTCTGAGAAGTACTGGGGTGCCAGTTCATTAAGACATTTGAAAACAAACAACAAAATTTAAAAATCAAACTTGTAGCGCACTAGAAGCCAGTGAAGTGAAGCCAGTATGGGTGATATGTGGTCTTGCTTTCGCTTACTGGTGAGGAGACAGGCTGCTGCAGTCTGTACTTATTGCAGACGGTGTATATCTGCATCCATAGACATCATTTGGCTTGTTTGTGTGTGCATTGTAAGAATTATGATTATTGATTAATTAATATTAATCAAGAATTATAATTTAAAATCACAATTTGGAAAATATTAATTTCTTAACCAAAAAAATCATCACTTACGAATAGAAATCAGAGATGTCCTCTGGTGCTGTGATTATGGGCTCAAAGCTCTTTAATAATTATTAATTATTAACCAAAACCACAAACTGTCACTGTTTATTCAACCGCTTCAGCAAAGGTGGAGGGTCGTCGACCTTGTTTTGACAGATAAATCACTCTTGCACGAAATAAACACAAACGCTTCTCTTACCTTCACCTAAACCTTCACCTAACTAACGAGCACCATTCTACACAAAAGGGAATAAAAATGACTACCTAACCATAATAAAAGAAAAATATATGTGCATTTAGGGTCTATGAAGATCAAACCATCAGTTTTATGGACAAATTATGGTTTAAATGGAAAGAGACGTCCTCCGGTTGTGTTGATGTCTGCTTGCAGCGATCAGCTGATGAAACGGTGGAGCCACGCCCCTTTAGCCACAACCAGCTGATCGTCCCAAGTCTTGACAAAGAGTCATAAACTCTGAGGCAGTAACTCAGTGGAAAATCTCCAGTAAACTGGAACAAAGAGGGGTCAGACCACGAGGTAGAGACCGCAGTTGCTTTGAATGAACAACTTTTAAAAGTCCAACTTCTAACTCCTGGCTGATTTGGGATCAGCCGGACAAATCAAAACACGCACAATTCAGCAGCGCTTGCGCAGTAAATCAAAACACAGCTCAGCATAAAATACTTCAGTATTGCATGCAACAAGTTAATACCTTAGATTAACTACTGGTGATTATAAATCACCTTCACTATCCCTCATCCTGCCCAGACCTCTAAATGCATCTATCTGGTTTAATATAAAAAAAGAACGAAATTACTTTGACGTTGATTTCTTCTCTCCACCGGTTGAGGATGGATCAGGTCTGACGAAAAAGGAGGGGAGGCGGGGATCATGCGTCCGTGATCATATTATGAAAACAAAACGGTAACTTCTCGTCCATCCAGGAGGAGAAAAGATGAAGAACCGTTAGTCGACTGCACACACAAGGAGGAAAACTCATCTCCTTGGAAAATAGAACCTCTGTAGGTTTTCACCTGCGCCGGGTGTGGCGTGGTCTTCGATCGGTAAATAAATCCTGTGATCTTCTCGTATCAGACAGATTTCCAGCTTTCAAGCTCTTCCGGGAATGGCCTTGTGGAGCAAAAGTTCGCCTGCGAGCTTTGTTTCTCCAGATATGCGCCTCCTATACGCTGTCCTGTGAGACAGCGAGAAATGCCCCCGAAACTTTGCATCTCAGCCGCTTTATACTCCCAGTGACGTCAGAGCTGCGACGTCTGTTGAGCTGCGCATGTCAAAATGTGTGACCAAAATGGATGGCCCCAACATCCCCCCTAGGTTCGAAGGGTGTGATTAATCGCAGTCTTTAAAGCTACTGGGTCCATCCATCATAGTAGCTGAGATTCAATGATCCATGATCCATGAAGAAGCAAAAATAAAAACAAAAATACTGTCCCTGTGTTCCTCTTGGCAGGAACCGGAGTTCACAGTTCAGTTTGTTTCTCAAAGGCCTATGTCTGGGTAGGACAAGGTTAGCCTGTGCAGGACTAAACTCTGACTAACTCATACCTGTCCATGTCATTCAATGAGAAAAATACAAAAACAATACATTCACATCATCATCACATTCTTTTGGTCATCAGCTTTGGTCATCAGCTGAGTTTAGGTTTAAACAAATTAGTTATTTGAAATGATGATGGGATTTAACTTAACTCCTGTCTAAACTTTTCAGATCGGAAAAGGGAGGGAAAAAAACAATCATAATAATAATAATGGAACTGCACTGGCCATAAGCCAGGTGTGTTTGTGGAGGTTGCAAGGTGTCTGCTGTGGTGGACTTTAGGATTTTCTCTACTAAATCCAGCAGAACTAGGCCAGTAGGTAACAGTTCCTGTTGGAGAAAGTTGTATGTGGTTAGTGCATGTTAGTGTGAGTTTTGAAACATGCACCTCTTTAAACTGGTCCTACGCACTGGTCTCTCCTTTCCCGGACATAGAGACAAGAGGGGAGGAGAGTTCGATGTAGAACTTCATCTGGTTCAGCAAAAGAGCAGCAGCTGGGATGACGGTGTCATTTGGTGCTGACTTAATGAAGCTGCATGTCACAGTTAGGAGGAATTTGTTACCTCCTGCTAATTTTGGAGCTGGTTCGACCCAGTTGGTCTGAAGGTAGAACCAAAGTAATGTAACCCCCCTTTGCTGAAGCGGAGGTTGACCAATTGGCTGGGATGGCTGAAACTGGCAGCAGGATAAGCATCCTTGGATGTAGACCTGAGTGTCATGAGACGTTGGAGGCCAGTACGCCATCTGTTGGAGGGTGTGGAGTGTGGCTTTGCAGCTCCTATGGCCCCCTACAGGAGAGTAACGGGCGTAGGATAATGTGACCCCCCTTTGGTCTGTTGGAACAATGCTGAAAGCATGGGAGAGCTGTTTTATGCCAATCTGCACATTGGAGGTGCACACTCTGGCTGTCTTAAGGAGAGGGCGGAGCCCGTCTGCTAAGAGGAGTGTGTGGCTGTGTTGTGCCTCAGTTAAAAGGGGATCTTCTTGGCACACTCGGTCATACAGCTCTCTAGCAGTTGATAATTTCTCTAGCCAGAAAGCTAGAAGCACTTCTGGTATGAACATCGTTTCCAGGTGTACATCTTCCACCACTTTGGGGTTGTAAGTTTTCACACCTGGGTTCTTTAAAGAGCAAAGAAATGATGCATGACTGCAGGGAGGAGTTTTCTGGGTGGCTGGCAACCTGGTTTGTCACCAAGGATGATTTGCTGCTTGCACCCAGTGGTGTTTGCACTGCACCTCCGCCTGGACCCAGAGTTGGTCCTGGTGGCAGTCAATGAGTGGGGCCAGCCTGTCCAGCAGGTCCTGGCCACCAAGAAAAAAACTCTCTGTTCAATGTGTACATATACAGGGGTTGGACAATGAAACTGAAACACCTGTCATTTTACTGTGGGAGGTTTCATGGCTAAATTGGACCAGCCTGGTAGCCAGTCTTCATTGATTGTACATTGTACTAGTAAGAGCAGAGTGTGAAGGTTCAATTAGCAGGGTAAGAGCACAGTTTTGCTCAAAATATTGAAATGCACACAACATTATGGGTGACATACCAGAGTTCAAAAGAGGACAAATTGTTGGTGCACGTCTTGCTGGCGCATCTGTGACCAAGACAGCAAGTCTTTGTGATGTATCAAGAGCCACGGTATCCAGGGTAATGTCATCATACCACCAAGAAGGACGAACCACATCCAACAGGATTAACTGTGGACGCAAGAGGAAGCTGTCTGAAAGGGATGTTCGGGTGCTAACCCGGATTGTATCCAAAAAACATAAAACCACGGCTGCCCAAATCACGGCAGAATTAAATGTGCACCTCAACTCTCCTGTTTCCACCAGAACTGTCCGTCAGGAGCTCCACAGGGTCAATATACACGGCCGGGCTGCTATAGCCAAACCTTTGGTCACTCATGCCAATGCCAAACATCGGTTTCAATGGTGCAAGGAGCGCAAATCTTGGGCTGTGGACAATGTGAAACATGTATTGTTCTCTGATGAGTCCTCCTTTACTGTTTTCCCCACATCCGGGAGAGTTAGGGTGTGGAGAAGCCCCAAAGAAGCGTACCACCCAGACTGTTGCATGCCCAGAGTGAAGCATGTGGGTGGATCAGTGATGGTTTGGGCTGCCATCATGGCATTCCCTTGGCCCAATACTTGTGCTAGATGGGCGCGTCACTGCCAAGGACTACCGAACCATTCTTGAGGACCATGTGCATCCAATGGTTCAAACATTGTATCCTGAAGGCGGTGCCGTGTATCAGGATGACAATGCACCAACACACACAGCAAGACTGGTGAAAGATTGGTTTGATGAACATGAAAGTGAAGTTGAACATCTCCCATGGCCTGCACAGTCACCAGATCTAAATATTATTGAGCCACTTTGGGGTGTTTTGGAGGAGCGAGTCAGGAAACGTTTTCCTCCACCATCCTGCAAGAAGAATGGTTTTAAATCCCTCTGACCACTGTGCAGGACTTGTATATAGTCATTCCCAAGACGAATTGACGCTGTATTGGCCGCAAAAGGAGGCCCTACACCATACTAATAAATTATTGTGGTCTAAAACCAGGTGTTTCAGTTTCATTGTCCAACCCCTGTAGATGGGGTGCACCAGATTCATGTCTTTGAGTGTGAAGTTCATCTCCACCCAGCTGGTGATGCTTACATCACAAGCTTCAGCCTGAAATAGTTTAATGAGGAAGAGCATGGCTCTACCCACCTCCTCGAACAAGACTGAGCCCATCAGGCTGATCTCTGATCCCGTTTTAAAATGGAAACTCAGTTTGACATGTCCTCCTACACTGGTGAGACAGTATAGGTAACCTGTATGTTCATTTTGGTTCAGTTTACCTAAGAACCTCGGAGAAATGGTTTGTGGTGTTTCTACTGGAGAAACCAGATATGCGCCTCCCATACGCTGTCCTGTGAGACAGCGGGAGATGGCACCGAAACTTTGCATCTCAGCCGGTTTATACTCCCAGTGACGTCAGAGCTGCGACGTCTGTTGAGCTGCGCATGTCAAAATGTGCGACCAAAATGGATGGCCCCAACGGCTTCTTCAATTTTTAGTGAAGCTTTAAAGTATTGATTTTGGAGCTGAGGGTTATTTCTTGGCCTACAACCTCCCAGTCCTTTTTGATGTTACTATCCCTTCACTGTGGACGTTGACAAAAGCCCAACTATGCACAAACAATTTAGCTTAACCTACATATACTATATGTAATGTAAGTGTCAACAGACCCCAAACACTAGTGTGGTTTTTCTGCAACTTAACAAGAAATGTATAATTGTAAAGCTGCGTTTAAATTCAAGCTTATCCATCCAATTCTTTTTTTAAATAATCATTAAAGTTGTTCGCAGTTTAATTATTCCATCCTTTAGGAGCGCAAAATTACCACCGTTTATGTCCAATAAAGGTGTATGTAAACTCCTCACCATCATTGTATCTATTTAACAGAATTGGGATTAGTGAAAAGGGCTCAGCCAATGTGAAGCTTAGTGTGTCCATGGCGCCGGGTCACTCCTCAATGCCTCCCCGGGAGTCCAGCATTGGCATCTTAGCTGCAGCAGTTAAAAGGTGCGAGGTTAAATTCTTCAGCTTTTTTTTGCTGTGAAAACTTCCATGATTATTTTAGATGTTTCACCTGCATTAAATTATAATATAGTTGAGGTATTTGCACATTTTTGTCCTATGATATCTGCAGACTTGAAGATAATCCTATGCCCAGGTTATTTGGTTATGGTGCGGAACGTGAAACCTTTGAACATCTGGCCCACAAGGTTAGAGGAGTCACATTCATGCTGACTTAAGATGTTCCAGATCTCGTCACACACTTACACACTTTCGGATTTTTCTCACTCAGTTTGGGCTTCCTCTGAAGTTCATAATGTCAAACCTATGGCTCTTCTCCCCACTGCTTGGCAGGTAATTATATCACATGTTTCAGTCATATCACATGTGGTCTTCAAGTGAAATAAACTGGGTTGGTGTGCTTTTTATTGCAGAGTACTGGAAAGAAAGCCACTCACTAATGCTTTTGTAAGGACTACCACAGCAGTGACAATGTTCAATGCAGGAGTTAAGGTAGAAGAATTTGTTTCTAAACAGTGGATAATTCTGATTTATTTTCTTTTAATCTCAAATCAGTATAATCCTTGTTTTTTTAGGTGAATATCATTCCTTCCCTTGCTGAAGCTCACGTAAATCTGCGAATCCACTCTGCACATTCATTACAAGAGGTGAGGACAGAAATCTTATTCCACTTCTTTGGAATAACTTTAACCTCCTGAGTTGAACGGGCTGTGTTCTGTCTTGTCCAGCTGTTAGACTTCATCCAAGATACTGTGGGGGACGAGCGAGTGAAAATAGAGCTTATTGATGGATTTGACCCACTCCCCATCAGCTCTTCTGATGAGCAGTCCTTTGGCTTTCAGATCATAAAGAAAACTGTTCTGGACATGTTTCCCACACTTACAGTTGCTCCAGGTACAACCTAGATACACGTAGCTGTAAAACTTATTTTATCTCTTTCTTGAAAATATCTGATGAACTTGTTAAATGTGCAGGTATTTGTATTGGGAACACAGACAGTCGACATTTCAAAGACCTGGCCAGTGATATTTATCGCTTTGCTCCAGTCTGGTTCAAACCAGGTGATGTTCAAAGGTACTTGTTGCATGTACTCATGTGATTATCTTAACGATGTTTAAAAGTTGGATGAGAATTTAGAATATTACTGAACAAATACTGTAAGGATAGTTTTTACATGTACCATTTCAAATTTAATGACAGAGCAGTTATCCAGAAATAATAGACAAAACGAATCTAATAACAAAAGGAATTTTCTATGTATCAAAACATTGTTTGTTTTTCAGGTTCCATGGGATAAACGAAAGGATTTCCAAGAAGAACTATGAGGAGCTTATCGTGTTTTATTTTAATCTGATTCAAAACTGTGACATTCAGAAGCTTCCTGAACCGCACACCTCTGTTCATGAACTTTAATGAATTTTTTGATTGATTGTCTTAATGTGCTCGGGGTTTAAAAATTGTACAAAATGATTCTGTATAAACTGAACGGGGTTAACTTGAACTAAAAGCTAATTGCTTTTTGTAAGTCAAATCCTTTGATTCAAGCGCTCTAGGTGGTCCCATGGATGGACAATGTCATGTCAATGAATTTCCAAAGCAAGGTTTGAGATTATTATATGTTCATGTTTATATGGTAGAGGACTGCTTTAATTTAACCAAGATTATGGTTGTGCAATTCACTGTAAAAACTATTTCCTGAGCTGCTGTTGATACTGTAATAATTTAGAGGGATTGTGAGATGCACTGAGATGACACAGAGGTATCAACATATCTATTAACATGCTTGGGTTTTGGATTAATGTGAAACTATTTTTTTTCATTTAAAGACTGAAATTTGTCAATGTCTTCATAAAAGACCATTTGGATTTGCAAATATGTGTTAATTTGCACACTGTGGAGTATTTGACAGATATTGTTAAAAATGAGTCAGGCAACATTTATTTACTTCAACATTTATTTACTTCAATGAAATATTGAGTGTTGTTGGAATACTTTTCTTTCATGATTTACTACAAAATGCTTTTGTTTCTAAAAAGATTAAAAATATGTTAGATTGTTGTTGGAATTGCTCTGTTCAACACTAGTTTCATAGATGATCCGTGCTCAAAGCACGCACAAATTTGGTCATATATAGGTAAGGTAAGGTAAGTTTATTTATATAGCGCTTTTCAGTAACGAGACACTCAAATGTGTATATATGTATATTCTGTCCAGTATGATGTGTAATAGTGAAAAATAAGTCTGTAAAACATCATATTGTTTATAGACTGCTTAAAAATAGAGATCTGTCTGTATTCTAACAGAATAGTGCCTTGCAAATTTAACAGGGTTGTGCAAACAGACATATTGATAACTGCTAATCCAGAAAAACAGTTTTGTCAGGTTTAGGACACTAAACTGTTGCAACATCCATGTAAAACAGATAATAGTGGTTTGTGGAAGACCTTTGACCTCAAGATGAAACCAAAGCACTCATTTGTTTACCTCTGTCTGGAGATGCTGCAATTTGGGGCATTTGTTTATGGGTTTTATTTGCAGATTTGGAAAGCTGTTAGTGCAATGTTTAAAATCTGTTAATATATTTCAATGTTAACGTTTTCTTCCCAAATCCATAAAATTATAGAGCCTAGGCTATATTATGTTCTAGTTAAAAAAGTACATTACAGTGGCATGATAAGGAAAGTAAAGAAAAGTTTTTGTAAAATCCTAAGACTAAATGAACCCCCCTGTATGGAAATTAAAATCCATAACCCATTCATTGATGCACTCGGCGCTTTTTGGTCCATATTCTTTTTCCACCATAAAATCAAAGTTTCTCCCTGGGGAGGCGGCAAGTCCTTAGAACAGTTTGGACCCATTATGTGTCTCGATAATGGGGGGGAATATTCCTTTTGAAACTTTAGTGAAAATAAATCAGCCCCCTGAACGAGATGGGTTTGATAGTGATGTGTGTCCAGCCTTAAGGCTACAAAGTGTGTATCGAGTAATTCAGGAAAATATTTTTTCGTTGTCCGATGAGCTAACCCCTCCCTCCTACTTCCCTATGTCTAAGGGGATTGCTCAATCCAGCTCTGCATCCAACGGGTCCGGACTTCCCTAAACCTGAAAAGTCTCACTAAGCAGGTTCACTGAAAGTTCTGTTTAAGCTGGTGTTGGGAAATGACTTGCCTAGTCTCTGACAGCCTACCTCCAGAAGTCTCGCCCTTCTACAACCGGAGGTCTGGACGACTGAGTAGCCTACCGCAGTCATTCACAGTTCAACAGTCACTCCTGTTAACGGCTGCTCATTCCCTAATATAAGAACTGGCTCTTGGTATATTGGCTAGGTTAATTTTAGTGACTCGGCACGAGCCCCAAGGGCGTTGTTTTAACAAACTTGGCTAAGGCAACCTATAAAAACCTCCTAAAAAATCTTAGAACCGGTAAACAAGACTTTTTTCCACCAATGAAAAACCAAAAATAAGGTGACTCAAATAATTGAATGTCCACGATTTATCTAGAATTTTATATGCTTTCTTCAATTAGTAACGCTTTTGCAGGGGTCAGTAACAGCTTAAATTCAGCAACACATAATTTCAATAATAGAAATAAATCAATCAACTCAACCTGTCTTTCCCTGATGCTGAAACTAGTGAGTTTGGAGAGGCTTTGAAGACGGAGGCTCATCCATGCACCTGATGGAGATGTTTCTTCTGGTAACGAGTGATTTCTTGAAGGGAATACAACTTAATCTTCAGTTTTCTTCCTTTAAGTGGCTGGCACTGATGCTCCAGGTTTCGATGGTTAAACAGGAACTTTGTTGTCGTATGTCTCAGAAGGCAGTAACTTCGATCAAATTCACTTCTGTTGTCTGGATAAAAAGAAAAGCTTTGGATGAAATCAGATTCTTAATCTTGAGGCACAGTCCTTCCAGGGCACACGGGTTGATCCTCTGTTTAATGCAGTCGATCAGCTGGGCTGTGTCTCTGTTCATTTTCCATCTGAGCTTCTTTTCTCCGTCCGGTCTTGTTCGCTGGTCTTCTGCAAGGAAACAACCAACTAGTTCCTCTATTCTTGCCCATTTTATAGAGCATTTCCAACAAACTCTTGGTGCTCATTGGCCAGTGGTTGTTGCCATGGCTGTCCCATTGGTCACTGTGACATAAGGTGATTTTTCTTTCTGGAATTTCCCAAGGGTCATCGGGAGGCTCTTCATCTTGGGCATTAAAAGTAGCTAAATAACTAAGAGGAATTATGTCTCTGGCATGGTTATCCTCGGGAATAGCCTGCTAATTCCAGTTGATCTGCTTCTTCAGTTCTGTTCACCCGTCCTTTGAGCAGGGTTTGATAAATGGGTGATGGGTAAGGCAATCCAGGTTCCATCCCCCTCCACACCCACGTCCACTGGTAGACTATCCATTAGTCAGGTTGTATCTGTGGTCCTGCAAGGGTATATCTGTCTATGGCTCGCCTTTGTCTATAGGTCTCGTAAGCCAACCCTACTTCCAACAGGGAACAGATTGACGTGTACAGTGGGTGGCCGTGAATCTTGAGTTCGACCCGACGGCCTGGCCGAGCCGGAGTGGTACAGTGTGGATGTGGAGGGTTAGGGTAGACTGCGCTTTCTCTCACCAAAATGGGTAATTGGGTGTTGTTGAAGACATATCTGCCAGGTTGGCGCTCTTTTCCCTTGACTTCTTTTGACATAGAGGGTGATGTGGCCCAGATTACCGCTCCGGCCATTGAAACTTCATAATACGTGCCTTGTAATGGTTCTTGATAATGTGGTCCCCATCTGATTCCCAGAGCTGCTCCTCTTACTTTAAGTTGGACTGCATTGAATATCCATGGCAGGCTTTCGGGCCCTTTTGGTGAGGTTACAACTTGAGTATCTCGTGGGTGATGCCCTTTTTTGCCTGGCCAGGACATTGTGCGATATGAAAAAGTTAGTTACATCCCATGGCAAGGTTTGGCCTCTTCCAGCATGGTCAGGCTTTTGCAGATCTGCTTCTCTCTGAAACTCTATATTGGACAAAATAACTTTCTGAGGATGGATAGAAAGGGGTAAAATCAGCTCTCGGTGTGTCTAGTAGAACCAATCCTGATGGCAATTTCAGATACGGTATTCCGTGCATCAGGCCATTCCAGGTGTTGGGGCCAATCTTGACTCCATCTTCACTGTGGGAACCCAATGGGGAATAAAATTCCTCCTTTCGTGTTTTTCTTTTCCTTTGACGCTTGACAACTTTTGTCCCTTTTTCCTGTTGGTCCGTCAGTTTTTGTCCTTTCTTGTCCATTTCCACTTCTGTGGCAAAGAGGGCCAAGGCCAGGAATGTGTGCGTTTATTCCTGTATGCTGCTGCAACTTCTCCTCTTCCGGGGTCTACTTTCTGCTGCTCTGGAATGACTGTTATGGTTGCTCCGACAGAGTATACACCTCTAAATGGAACTACAACCATTTGCACTGCCAGTTGTACCTTCTGGGTGGAGCCAGGGTCAGTGGGTGTGTCTGTCCAATGAGCCACAGTACCTGGAATCTGTAGCACCCTATCCAGGTGCGATTCCAGGTTTCAGAGGTTACGATGAACTCTCCCACCTTACCTGGCCAGAGGCTGGATCATATGGCCAGGACTCCCTGATTGATACTGTCAGCAGATCCGTTGGACCCCCGTCCAGGCCATCATTCAGGTGACCCCATCCTTCGGTTCCACATAACCCTTCATAAAGTGGAGGAGCTGATGGTTGAGCTGTTAATACCACACTGTCTTGGTCCGGGGTGGCTTGTCTATATGGTGCAGGCCTACCTTCATCAGGATGCGGTTTAAAGGATCTGAGTGGATCATAAAATCGCCTTACTTGCCACCCTTCTGCTTGAACCACCTGCATCAGCCTTCCTGATCTTGTCTGGGGTCCGCAAGAGTCACAGTACTTAAGAAATGAATCATCCCACAGGCAGGTACACTCTCTTGGCCTTTCCTCACGCAGATCCCACTGGGTCACCAAGACCACTCGGTCTGAAGATGTCCATTACCTGGACGGGGCTTGAATGGCAGTTTTGTCTAACTCATCGCCCCCCTGTTTGGGGAGTAGGGGGTTTTCTCTCATCCGGGGTTTTTCCCAGCGGACCTTTTTGAGCTGACTTGGGCCCCGTGCAGATTGCGCAACAGTTCTTGACCTCACACCCACCACAGCATTTCATCTTCTGTTGACAGGAATCCTTTTTTTAGCAAATTTTTCCAATTTTTTCAAGGCTCTTCCTGCCCAAAGCCCTGAAGTGGTTTCCCTCGAATGGAAAACCACCCCTATATACAGTGCCTAGTCTGATGTAGTGTGGCATGGTGCTTGGGGTTCACTGGCCATCTCTCCGGTTTTCTGGTTTATCCTTAGCTGAGAAACCGGGCCTTGAGCTTTTTAAAACTCCCCCCTTTCTGTAACAAGACTGTGTTACGATCTAATACTTGCTTCACAATGTCAGTAGTATCGTACTTGGGTTTCACTGCTGTCGACACAGGGTGATCTCGTACTCTCACCCACACTCGTTGTCCCTCACGGAGTGGCACCTTAGGTGTTGGTTTCCCGTTTTCTCATTGGAGCTCCGCCCCACTTCTTATGAAGAGAATGGTCGTTGGTTGAGTTCTGCTGCAGGGAAAAGGGGTCTACTGACTCGATGTCTGTCATTCAGTGCTTGCCCTATTTCTTCAGCTTTGGTGCTCCAGTCAGGAGAATTAGCATTTTGTGCTATCAAGTTTTTCACCAGACCTATGGTGCGTTCCACCACCCCGTTCGTGGGGAGTGTGTTGGGTGGGGAGTAAATTCTCATTACCCCAAATCTCTGACACCAGTGATAAAAACCTGTGCATTGCAAAAAATGAGTCCCATTGTCTGTTCACAGTTCCTTAGGCCCCCCAAGGGGAAAATCAGACTTGCTCCAGCAGGGCAACGACACTGCTGCCATTGGCTCTCCTTGCTGCTTTTACAGTTACATACCCTGACATGGATTTCTACTAGCACCAGGAGGTATTTCTGACCTTTTTCCCCCTGTTTTTCCCATGGGGCCCGCGAACATCCATGCCACACTGAGCCCGGGGATGGTGCTCTTGATTGTCAAAACCTTTCAGCCGCTGTCCCCACGGCGCCCTGTGTTGTATTGACCACATACTTCGCAGTTCCGTAGTACGCGCCGGATGTGCTTCATAGGTATCCATAGCTCCTGCTTTTCCCCAATTTTTTTACGGGTAGGCAGCACCCCTGCAGGCCCTAACGCCTCATGCACGCTCCGTACCACCTCATCCAGTACTTTTCAGGGACCGCCCTTTCCTTGTGGCTTTCTCCGGGGGCCCTTCTCGATCCCGACAAAGAAAACTTTTCTCTGTTGAACATAGCGATCCACCTCATCGTTTTCCCACGCCAGTGAGCCCCTTCTCGGGTATGAGCCTTTGGGTGCCCCCCACTTTAAGCTGCAGGCTCATCCTCAACTTGGCGATCTTCTTTCACAGATTGTGATGGGCCCAAAAATTTTCCTTTGGCGCTTTCAGATCCATTCTCTTCCCAAAATTGATAAGTCTTCGTTCAAAGCTTGTGCACAGTAGTGGCTGTCTGTGATTACCTTTTGCTCTTTTGATTCTTCTCTTCATAACCCCCAACATTCTTCCCAGCACTGCTGTCATTTCTCCTGCCTGTGCCATTACCGGGAAATTTAAATTTTCTGGGGACACCTCTCTTGACCATGCTGTTTGAGAATAAAAACCCCCAGTAGGTCATCTGATCCAGTCCTTTCTTCGAACCCATCAGTGTATAGGACCCACTCTTGCGGCTTTTCTTTCACAGACGGGGCTCTAAGGGTGTCTTCTTTTGGCTGGTTGTGCTGGGCCAATTTAAGGTCGGGGTCCAGCAGGATGTCTTCCCATCTTCCCCATCTTGTTTGGTTGCTTTTGTGCTTTCCACCGTTCCTTTTCTGAGATACTTGTGAACTTTGGTCTGGGTGATGACTTTAATCTGCTGTCCCTGTGCTAGGTCTTTTTAAAGGTGCCCCAGTATCTAGCAAGCACTGCTAACTCTTTTTCTTCTTGGGGGGAAATTTTTTTCTACAGATGACAAAGTGTAACTCCACAAAGTTTTAACCCCCCATTTTCCTTTCTTCACTTTCAGCATGGAGTCCCCGTCTTCACAGCTGATCTCGGCCACCAAAATTTCAGTCAAGCTCCTTTTGGTTTTTTCCCAAAACCTCACGGCTTTTTTGGATTGCTCCTTTTGAGCTTTTATAGATCCTTCCGATGCAGTCCATGTCCAGTTTTTTTTTATTTTTTCTCCTTTCCTCTTATTCAGGCAGGCATATAATGGCTTAGCATATCTTTGATAATTAGGAAACATGATCTCTCACGTAGTTTTGCAGAGCCCAAAAAAAATTTTGTAGATCATTTTCGGATTCAGGTGGCTGGATTTGTGCCAGCTTCTCTCGATACCCTTCTGAGAGTCCCAAATGTTGTTTTTGGAATCCTAGGTAGTTTACCTGAAAACTGTCCCAAAAACGGCATTTCTTGAGATTCAGCTTCAGTCCCGGCCTGTGATTCTCTCCACCCCATGTTTGTAGGTGCTCTTCTTCCGTGTCATCTGCCATGAACACATAGTCTACAGGGGTGGGCAAATGAAAAACTGAAACACCTGTCCTTTTAGTGTGGGAGGTTTCATGGCTAAATTGGGACCAGCCTGGTAGCCAGTCTTCACTGATTTCCCACAATACCCATAGTTAGAGGCAGAGTGGGGAGGTACAATTAGCAGGGTAAGAGCACAGTTTTGCTCAAAAAATTTGAAATGTACACAACATTATGGGTGACATACTAGAGTTCAAAAGAGGACAAATTGTTGGTGCACGTCTTGCTGGCGCATCTGTGACCAAGACAGCAAGTCTTTGTGATATATCAAGAGCCCAAGGTATTACCAGGTTAATGTCAGCAAACCACCAAGAAGGAGGAACCCCAACATCCAACAGGATTAACTGGGGCGGCAAGAGGAAGCTGTCTGAAAGGAATGGGGCCCGGGGTGCTAACCGGGATTGTATCCCCAAAAAAAAAAACCACGGCTGCCCAAATCACGGCAGAATTAAAATGTGCACCTCAACTCTCCTGTGTCCACCAGAAACTGTCCGTCGGGAGCTCCACAGGGTCAATATACACGGGCCCGGGCTGCTATAGCCAAAAACCTTTGGTCACTCATGCCAATGCCAAACCCCCGGTCGGTTTCAATGGTGCAAGGAGCGCAAATCTTGGGCTGTGGACAATGTGAAAACATGTATTTGTTCTAATGATTATTTCCCCTGTACTGTTTTCCCCACATCCGGGAGAGTAAACCCAGTGGAGGAGAAGCCCCAAAAAAAGGCGTACCACCACCAGAGTGAACCCCGTTTTGGATGGGAATTGGGAATGCCATATCATGGCATTTCCTTGGGGCCTAATACTTGTGCTAGATGGGCGGGCCCCAGTGCCAAGGACTACCGAACCATTCTTGAGGACCATATGCATCCAATGGTTCAAATATTGGTATCCTGAAAAGGCGGTGCCGTGTATCAGGATGACAATGCCCCCAAACACACACAGCAAGACTGGTGAAAGATTAAGGTCTGATGAACATGAAAGTGAAATTTAACATCTCTCATGGCCCTACACAGTCACCAGATCTAAATAATATTGAGCCCCACTTGGGGGGTGTTTTAGAGGAGCGAGTCAGGAAACGTTTTACTCCACCAGTATCACGTAGTGACCTGGCCACTATCCTGCAAGAAGAATAGCTAAAACCCCTCTGACCACTGTGCAGGACTTGTATATGTCATTCCCAAGACGAATTGACACTGTATTGGCCCCCAAAAGGAGCCCAAAACCATACAAAAAAATTTTTGTGGTCTAAAACCAGATTTTTAGTTTCTATTGTCCAACCCGTTTGTACACTTTAGCTCCTAGGTGCCCCAAAACTTCCATTACAGCTGACTGGAACAATTTTAGGGGAATTCTTGTACACCGGGGTAACCTTTTGCCACACATAACTCTTGCCTTTGTGGGTAAAAGTGTCTTGCCTTGCGATTGCTTTGCGAGTCTGAAGGAAAAAAAATCCTTTTTGCTAAGTCAATGCAGGATTTATATTTCTTAACTTTAGTGTCTTCAGTGCTCCTTGGGGATGATTAGGCTGGCTCGGTTTGCTATGGTTCTTTGATTGGGGGGTCTTAAATTGATTACTGGCCCAACCTCTTCTTGCTGACATTTTTCTTTACCCCTTGAAGGGAATATTAGTGATGGGTTTTTAGCTCTTCTCTGATGATCCCTAGAGTGCTCAATTTTTTTTACTATTTGTCCATTTCTTAAACAGCACCGGGTTCAGGGGAATTGTCGAACAGGGGGATGCACTCCCCCTTTATGAGGTGCACATACTTCGGTCCCAGGTCACCACAGTCATTCTTAAACCCGGGCATTTGCTGAGGTGATGATTTTTTCCGTAACTTCTCTTTCCCAGCCGGGGAAAAGTTGCTTTTTTTAGCTTCTGTTCGGTTTTACTTCTGGCACATCTACTGCTTTGTACCACTCTTGAGCCTTTCCACTCTGAGTCGATCCTACTTTTAAAACCTTGACCGTAGCTAGCTCAGCCTTTGAGATAGAGAGCGACGCTCCCCCCCAGGTTTGTTGAGTTCTTTCAAGTCTGTGACGGGTATGAGGTTGTAGGGCCCCTCCCCCAAAAATTTTCCTTGCCAAGTTCCATACGGCATCTTTCTACGGTCCTTTTTGGTAAAATTGGACCGTAAGGTATCCTTTTGTCTTTAGGCCTCTGCAAGTCATGGATACCTCAGCCCGGTTTTGTCCACTAGATGGGTTTTCCCCTTCCCCTTTGTGTAGATTTTGTTCCCCTCCAGTAGGCATTTTCCAGGGTGACTCGCGGCCGTGTCATCATTACTTGGCTGGCCCCCCCGGGTCCCTGATCTGCGGGACTCGAAGGGGGCCTTCTTTTCTTCAGAGGACAGTTGTCTTACTCTTCTCTAGGGAGAAAGGTGTTTTTCTTTTGTGGGCCTTGCGATGCTGGTGGTCCGTAAAATCTTTTTTGCGGTTTTTCTCTTCTTTGAGGTGGCAGTCTTTGGGGGGTTTTGGTGGAGCTTTCACACTGGCCTTTTTAGTGGTTTTGGGCCCCCTTGTCCTGTCTCTTTTTTTTTTTTCTTCGTAAAACTGCTGCCCCAGATCATAAGAAATCACTGCTAGGTTCTGTGGAAACTTTTGTACCCTGCATCGGCATTTTGGCAAAAGCGATCTCTCCTCTCCTCCCTTTGGTTACTTCTCGGAGGGCCTTCACATATCTAGCTGGTGAGATTGTTTGCTTAAGCACATGCCTCACAGGTGCAAGGCGCTGACCTCCATCCATGCGCAGTCTTGCTCTTCTGATCTGGGAGTCTTCATCATCCATGTCTTCCAACACCAACCTCTCATAATGACTTTGATCTGTTCCTTGTTTGTCTAAGGGATGTGCTGTTACATGGCTCAGCCACAATTTTTTAGCTTCGTCACTTTCAGTAGCATTGGTAATCATCAACCACACATCTTTGATGTAATCTTCACTACTTTCTTCTGATCTTTTCTCTCTAACTAAGGTCTTGATCTTTTTGTACTCACGAAAAACATCAGCTTTAGGGCTGGACGCCGTGGGTTGTTCAGACATTTTCCCTGTGGGTTTGTTTGTGGAGCGCGGTGCTGATGGCAGTGGAAGTTCTTCCTCTTCTTCCTCGTCTGACAGCTCATCAACCTGTGGCTCGATCTCTTGTGCATACTTGTATGCGGCTTTCTTTAGTCTTCTTAACATCACATCATGCACAACTCCAACGTAAGCGGATCTGAACTTGCTGGTCAGGGGGTGATAATTTGCTAGGGTGTGGTAGGATGGCATCATTAGGATGTTGGCCCATTCCCCAATTGTTGCTTTTACCCTTAGTTCGATTTTGTCTTCTAGGCGGTCAGGCCATACAGCGGGATGTGGTAGTCTCTCTGTCCAGCTTCTGGTATGTACGCTCGACGCCCATCATTTGCTTGAACCGGCCCCCATGTCAGGTCTCTGGCCATTCTTTCTGAGACCCGGTAAATGTCAAGAACTCCCACTGCTTTCTTTTCTCCCCTTTTCTCTGTCCTACTTTGAGTGGCATGTGAGGGGGTTGCGGCTGCACTGGATTGAAAACAGGGTTTTCACTGTCATCACTCTCTGCCCAGAAGTCTCATGCTCTGATGGTTCTTCTTCTTCGAGCCCCACTGACTTCACTGTCTTCTCTTTTTTGGGTTCAAGGGCTCCATTTTGAATGGACTCAGGAGCTCCTCTTTGGTGGACCTTTTTTATCTTCTTCTTTGCTTTGAATCTTTTGTGGGGCTTGATCTGTTTTATCTAGGTCTTCCAGGCTGCAATTAGCTAGGTTATGTTCCACAGCCTGCACAGAGGTTGAAGGGGCAGCTCCGTCTTTCTTTGCTGATTTTGGTCTTTTCTCTGGGTGGGAAGCTTGGCTGGTCTCACTCTTGTGCAGGTAGCGTTTTTCATCAGGGTGTGGTTTGATTTCGTTCCCTTGTTGGATTCTTGGTATCTCTACTATCCTTTCTACTAACGCCAGCTCTCTCTTCCTCCGACTCTCGTGCTGGCTATGGGAAGTGACGATGAATATTTTGGTCAGTGAGGCGTCTGTCAGCAGATTCATGACTACATGGTGTGCTGTTGCAACGGCTACTTTTTCTGCCGACTCCCATGGCAGGTCATGTGATCTCAGTCCGTCTATGCATATTGTTACCCTTTTCAGGCCGTGGTTGATGGCAGCATTAAGTCCTTCTTCCAGGGGTACCCACATTTTCTCTCTGTACTCTTTCAAGTCTTCTCCCTTTTTGTAAGCAGCAATAGGAGAGTGGATGACAGCATAATAAGAGAGGTCGGCCCCACTAGTCAGACACACTTTGCTTGCTTTGTTCTGGCTCACTTGTCTTCTCAGTTCTCGAACCTCTTTTTTGTAATCTTCCCCTGCCTGGGCTCTTAACCTTTTCCTGAATTTGGTATTGTGGATCTTGAAGTTGTCATTTGGTTTCCCCTTTATGTCCCATGGGTCTCCGATAACTTGGTAGAGTCGAGTCCCATTTTGCAGGGGAAAATCGTCTTGCATCTGTGGGGGCCCGGGTCTAGGACTTTCCTCATCATGACTCTGTCTGACTTCTTGGCTCTTTTTCTTCGACATCTGTCTTTCTTGTCATTCTGAGTTGGTTACTGGCACTGTTTTCTTTGGGTTCTTGTTCAAATTGGAAGGTAAGGTCTCTTACTTTACTTTGTGTAGGGTCATGCTCCCTGTGGCTTGGGGTGTTGGCCATACGTTGGAGGGTTCCCCTATGGTGCTCGAGGGCTGCTGATAAGAGGGCTCCCTGCCTGGCAGTCTCTTGCAGTTCTTGTCTGGTCTAAGCAATCCGTTGAAGGATGTCGCCCTTCTGCCTTACGATGTAGGGGGTAATAGTTGGTCCTTGGCTGAGTTCAGCATGTCTTTGGTCTTGCTCTTGTTCTGACTCGTTGCCCTCTTCTTCACTCTCTGTTTCTGCCGTTAAGTCATAAATTGGTACCTCTGAGTCAGTTCTGTGGTCTTTTGTTTGCTCTGATCTGCTATACTCACTACCCTCCTCAAATAAACTCTCTTTGTCGTCATCTTGGATGGCTCGGAGCTTTTCTTTGAACTGGGTCATCTTTTTGGTCTCTATTTCATAATCTTTCAACCTTGCCATGGCTCTGGCATTCGGGTTTGTGAGGTACCTGTTCAGTCCAGACTCACTGGAAACCATCTTTGCAATCGGGTCATATTTTTCGTATGGACTGTACAGTGACACCAGTTTTCCAAGCCCCCACACTTCAAGGAACCCTGTCCACCAACGTAACTAATGTCTTCCTTCTTCTGGACTGCCTTGGGGCATGGTACCACGACCAGTCCATATCCAGTTTTATCTCTGAACAATAGTAATTCATCTCTTTGGAGTTGGTTAGTTAGCTGACTCACCAGTGTTTCTTCTGATTTTCTTTGGTTGAATGTGATGAAATTTTTTTTACGGATGAAACCCAGTTTGAATATCCGTCCCCACCTAGCAGCACCTCAGTAGGAAAGCGGTGTAGCTCTTACTGTGTTGATGTCGGTACTTCGGTTTGACAGGAGGGTCCTTTCAGCTCCCCCCGTCAGTTCCTGCGTTTCAATTCTCTTCGTCCATCGCTATGTCTTTTTGTCTCGAGTTTTCCGTTTCCCAAAATTCTCGAGGTACCTTCGAGTAGGGATGGGGTTTGGGCATTTTTGGCTACTAGCTTTACTGTCTGGGGTCTGGTCAGTCTACCCTCAATAAAGCCCTATCCACACCTGCACGCTATGCAGTTACTGCGAGGGTTGTGACTGATGATCAGTCACAGACAACCTTACTTCCTTTCAGTCTGTTGGTCCGGGGTGCTCAGTTAGAGACGTCCTTCTGCTGAGCATCCTTCTTCTGGGGCCCCTTTATCTCTGTCAGGGTCCCTGTTCGGGCGCCACCTTTCGTTGTCCGATGAGCTAACCCCTCCCTCCTACTTCCCTATGTCTAAGGGGATTGCTCAATCCAGCTCTCCATCCAATGGTCCGGACTTCCCTAAACCTGAAAAGTCTCACTAAGCAGGTTCACTGAAAGTTCTGTTTAAGCTGGTGTCGGGAAATGACTCGCCTAGCCTCTGACAGCCTACCTCCAGAAGTCTCGCCCTTCTTCAACTGGAGGTCTGGACAACTGAGTAGCCCACCGCAGTCATTCACAGTCCAACAGTCACTTCTGTTAACGGCTGCTCATTCCCTTACAACTCACTACAACTGGCTCTTGGTATATGGGCTAGGTTAATTTTAGTGACTCGGCACGAGCCCCAAGGGCGTTGTTTTAACAAACTTGGCTAAGGCAACCTATAAAAACCTCCTAAAAAATCTTAGAACCAGGCAACAAGACTTTTTTCCACCAATGAAAAACCAAAAATACGGTGACTCAAATAATTGAATGTCCATGATTTATCTAGAATTTTATATGCTTTCTTTAATTAGTAACGCTTTTTTCAGGGGTCAGTAACAGCTTAAATTCAGCAACACATAATAATTTCAATAATAGAAATAAATCAATCAGTTCAACCTGTCTTTCCCTGATGCTGAAACTAGTGAGTTTGGAGAGGCTTTGAAGACAGAGGCTCATCCATGCACCTGATGGAGATGTTTCTTCTGGTAACAACGAGTAATTTCTTGAAGGGAATACGACTTAATCTTTAGTTTTCTTCCTTTAAGCGGCTGGCACTGATGCTCCAGGCTTCAATGATTAAACAGAAACTTTGTGTCTGTTTAACTTTGTTATCGGGTGGTGGAAGGAGTACTTCGAGGATCTCCTCAATCCTGCCATCACGCATTCCCTGGTGGAAACAGAGGCTGGGGACTCGGGGTTGGACTCTTTCATCACTCAGGCTGAAGTCATCGAGGTGGTAAAAAGCTCCGCGGTGGCAAGGCTTCGGGAGGGGATGAGATCCACCCTGAGTACCTCAAATCCCTGGATGTTGTGGGGCTGTCATGGTTGACACGCCTCTTCAACATTGCATGGCGGTCGGGGACAGTGCCTCTAGACTGGCAGACCGGGGTGGTGGTCCCCCTTCATAAGAAGGGGGACCGAAGGGTGTGTTCCAACTACAGGGGGATCACACTCCTCAGCCTCCCTGGTAAGGCCTACGCCAGGGTATTGGAGAGGAGAGTCCGGCCGATAGTCGAACCTCGGCTTCAGGAGGAGCAGTGTGGTTTTCGTCCCGGCCGTGGAACACTGGACCAGCTCTATACCCTCTACAGGGTACTCGAGGGCTCATGGGAGTTTGCCCAACCGGTTCGCGTGTGTTTTGTGGACCTGGAGAAGGCATTTGACTGGGTCCCTCGTGATGCCTTGTGGGGGGTGCTCCAGGAGTATGGAATTGAGGGCCCTTTATTAGGGGCCATCCGGTCCCTGTACGAACGGAGCAGGAGTTTGGTCCGGATTGGGACCAGTGGATTTAGTCTCTTCTTTTTGCAGACGACGTGGTCCTGCTGGCCCCCTCTAGCCAAGACCTACAGCATGCGCTGGGGCGGTTCGCAGCCGAGTGTGAAGCGGCTGGGATGTAGATCAGCTCCTCCAAGTCAGAGGCCATGGTACTCGAACGGAAAAGGGTGGCTTGTCCTCTTCAGGTTGGAGGGGAGTTCCTGCCTCAAGTGGAGGAGTTCAAGTATCTCTGGGTCTTGTTCACGAGTGAGGGAAGAATGGAGCGGGAAATCGACAGACGGATCGGTGCGGCTGCCGCAGTAATGAGGGCACTGTGCCGGTCCGTTGTGGTGAAGAGAGAGCTGAGCCGAAAAGCGAAGCTCTCAATTTACCGGTCGGTCTACGTTCCTACCCTCACCTATGGCCATGAACTTTTGGTCATGACCGAAAGAACGAGATCCGGATACAAGCGGCTGAAATGAGCTTCCTGCGTAGGGTGGCCGGGCACTCCCTTAGAGATAGGGTGAGGAGCTTGGCCATTCGGGAGGGGCTCGGAGTAGAGCCGCTGCTCCTCCACATCGAGAGGAGCCAGTTGAGGTGGCTCGGGCATCTATACCGGATGCCTCCTGGACGCCTTCCTCGGGAGGTGTTCCAGGACACGCTGGAGGGACTATGTCTCTGGCCTGGGAACGCCTTGGGCTCCCCCCGGAGGAGCTGGAGGAGGTGTCTGGGGAGAGGGACGTCTGGGTGTCTCTGCTGAGTCTGCTGCCCCCGCGACCCAGTTCTGGATAAGCGGAAGACGACGAGTACGAGTACGAAACTTTGTTGTCGTATGTCTCAGAAGGCAGTAACTTCCAGAGGCTGAAGAGTTTAAGGAAACCACGGAGACATCAATGAGGTTGATTCAGTACTTCCAGAAGCCTGAAACTTAGAGCAATCAGCTGTTCACCGATCAAATTCACTTCTGTTGTCTGGATAAAAAGAAAAGCTTTGGATGAAATCAAATTCTTAATCTTGAGGCACAGTCCTTCCAGGGCACACGGGTTGATCCTCGTTTTAATGCAGTCGATCAGCTGGGCTGTGTCTCTGTTCATTTTCCATCAGAGCTTCTTTTCTCCGTTCGATCTTGTTTGCTGGTCTTCTGCAAGGAAACAACCAACTAGTTCCTCTATTCTTGCCCATTTTATAGAGCATTTCCACCAAACTCTTTGTGCTCATTGGCCAGTGGTTGTTGCCATGGCTGTCCCATTGGTCACCCGTGACATAAGGTGATCTTTTTTTCTGGAATTTCCAGAGTCGTGTCCATTTCAGATATGCCGTCATCACCTCAGTCCTGAGCTGCCTGCTGGCCTCTTCTTTGACCTGCGCCCCCGCCTCAGTCATTAGCCTTGTGCTGTAGATTACTCGTTTCATTTAATACTTGTTTAACTTGATAATCAAAGATTACTAATGTCATTTAATACTTGTAGAAAATGGAAAATCATCATACATTATTCCTTTGGTTACACTTCTTGGTTATACTTCTGCAAAAGATAAGACAGTTAATATGTGACGGTACACAGGCCTCTCCAGTCTCTCAGTTCTAGAATATGAGAATATACTTGTTTCACTCTCTAGTTCTTCAACTGTGTATTTTAATAATTATTGCACGGATTACACAAAAGGATATTTATTGTAGTTTTTATGGATTTAACTGTAAGCAGTTAATGAATATTGCATGGATTACATGGAAAGATCTCACCTTATTTTGACAATTTGCAAAGCGAAAGTATCGAAGCATCAAGGCTTGTGTTGATGACGCATTTGGTGACGTTCAAAGCCTCACGAGCCGACCATCCGGTTTGTGAGTGATTTCAAACGTAACAGCAAAATGCTGCTGTTTCCCCCAGATTTTGTTGTCTTGAGATTGTATTGCTCATGTGTTAGCAATCTACTTGAGCATCTCCTAAGATTTTTATGTAAATGTTGCTCCATTGGTTAAACTACAAAGTTAAATTACAGCTATGCCTGAGCTGAAACCTGCAGAAGATGATGAAAAGAATAGTGTTCTATTTAAGAATAACCAGAAACAGCGGAGAAAAAAAACCCAAAAACTTTTCTGATGTTGATATGAATTAAGTTGTTTTTTTTGTCGGTCATCTTGAAAACAAGCATTTTTGTTAGGTTCAGTCTTTTAGTACCTATAGTATGTTTTAGCTGTGGATATAATATTGCTACGGGATGTGAAATTAACTGTATATGTTTACTGTTATGAGATCTAAACCACAAAAAAAAGAACATACTATAGCAACATTATTGACCAAACCTAAAAGTGTCAGATTAAACTTGTAAATAATGAAACATGTGGCCTTAAATTTTTAGCTGCTTGCATAAGAATGTAAAGACAGAAATTAAAAATGTTTTCATTTGAAACACCACATTATTACCCCAAATTAATCAGCCCTTTACAACCAGGACCGTTGAATATTAATTGGGTTAAAATATTGTACAGAAAACCTGTCACTCAGGAGCTTGATTGAGCCTCAACTAGATTGGCTCCTAACTTCTTTTACACAGACTCAGAAAATCAAGTTGCACTTTAATAACAGTCAAAGTTCATACCAACCCTATCTAGCAATGCTGTCTTTATGACTTAAACTAAACATTTACAGAGCTCGAAGTCTTTGTACTGAGGCAACATTGTATGAAAATAAAACCTAGCGGTTTGCAGCTCAGTTGTTTAACCATTGTCTTTTTATAGTGTGGGACGCTTCAGTGATTAAATAAATTCATTTGAACTTTATCAAGCCCGAGTTTCGATGAGGCTGCACTGTGGTGCATTTGGTAGCACTGTTGCCTTGCAGCAAGAAAATCTTTGGTTCGACTCCCGGCAGGGGGTCTTTCTGCATGGAGTTTGCATGTTCTCCCTGTACATGTGTGTGTTCTCTCTGGGTACTCCGGCTTCCAACCACAGTCCAAAAACATGACTTTTAGGTTAATTGGTCTCGCTAAATTGCCCTTAGGTGCGAATGGTTATGTGTCCTATATGTTGCCCTACGATGGAATGGCGACCTGTCCAGGGTGTACCTGGCCTCACGACCCTTAGACCGCTGGAGATAGGAACCAGCTCTCCCGCAACCCTATGGAAGAAGCGGGTATGAAAAATGGATGGAGTTTCGATGACAACATAAGATAATCTATACTTATTTTACTGAGGAATGTAGGACTGAATTAATGTAACTCGTGCACTGGGTCCGGCATAAACTCTGCCTATCTTTGTGCTGCAGACGTTTTTTAAATTGATCATTCATTTTAAGACGAACTAGTTATTTTGGCCTAGGAAAAGGTTTTGTTTGCAGTTAAAATGTACAGGGGTTGGACAATGAAACTGAAACACCTGGTTTTAGACCACAATAATTTATTAGTATGGTGTAGGGCCTCCTTTTGCAGCCAATACAGCGTCAATTCGTCTTGGGAATGACATATACAAGTCCTGCACAGTGGTCAGAGGGATATTAAGCCATACTTCTTGCAGGATAGTGGCCAGATCACTACGTGATACTGGTGGAGGAAAACGTTTCCTCCCTCGCTCCTCCAAAACACCCCAAAGTGGCTCAATAATATTTAGATCTGGTGACTGTGCAGGCCATGGGAGATGTTCAAATTCACTTTCATGTTCATCAATCCAATCTTTCACCAGTCTTGCTGTGTGTATTGGTGCATTGTCATCCTGATACACGGCACGGCCTTCAGGATACAATGTTTGAACCATTGGATGCACATGGTCCTCAAGAATGGTTCGGTAGTCCTTGGCAGTGACGCGCCCATCTAGCACAAGTATTGGTCCATGGGAATGCCATGATATGGCAGCCCAAACCATCACTGATCCACCCCCATGCTTCACTCTGGGTATGCAACAGTCTGGGTGGTACGCTTCTTTGGGGCTTCTCCACACCGTAACTCTTCCGGATGTGGGGAAAACAGTAAAGGTGGAGTCATCAGAGAACAACACATGTTTCACATTGTCCACAGCCCAAGATTTGCACTCCTTGCACCATTGAAACCGATGTTTGGCATTGGCATGAGTGACCAAAGGTTTGGCTATAGCAGCCCAGCTGTGTATATTGACCCTGTGGAGCTCCCGACGGACAGTTCTGGTGGAAACAGAGTTGAGGTGCACATTTAATTCTGCTGTGATTTGGGCAGCCGGGGTTTTATGTTTTTTGGATACAATACGGGTTAGCACCCGAACATCCCTTTCAGACAGCTTCCTCTTGCGTCCACAGTTAATCCTGTTGGATGTGGTCCGTCCTTCTTGGTGGTATGCTGACATTACCCTGGATACCGTGGCTCTTGATATATCACAAAGACTTGCTGTCTTGGTCACAGATGCGCCAGCAAGACGTGCACCAACAATTAGTCCTCTTTTGAGCTCTGGTATGTCACCCATAATGTTGTGTGCATTTCAATATTTTGAGCAAAACTGTGCTCTTACCCTGCTAATTGAACCTTCACACTCTGCTCTTACTGGTGCAATGTGCAATCAATGAAGACTGGCTGCCAGGCTGCTTGTGTATTGGCAAGAGGAGAGGGAATTACAGAAATGAAATGTGTGGATATTTACTGTGTATATATTAGACTGTTAACAGTAGATATTAACAATAATTCAGCACAGCTGAAATAGCAGAAAGCCAAAAACATAGCCTATGCTCATTATTCACATCAGTCACTGAAAATAAGATTAACAGGACATTGCTGCAAGAATGTTTTTCCCTGGAAACACTGATAGAAGTTAGTCATTTTTGTGGAGGCCATTCACCTCCCTAGAAAAGAAGCCACTTCCAGGAAAAACAGGTGTGGTAATTGTAGCAGTGCTCATGCCAGCAGCTGTAATGCTGCTCTATGGCCAAGGCTGGTGTATGGTGACGACTGGTAGATGTATGGTTTCAGGAGGATTGATGGGAAGTCTAGAAAATACTTTTTAGAACAACAGCATTCAAGAGTATGTGCAAAGAGAATCTGACATTATAGGAAAAAATATACAAATGTTTGTGTTTACCTGAATTCAGAAGGCATAAGATAACTAATGAGTGGATAGTTTCCTTGACCATAGAAGTGTCCAGAAAAATCATCCAGATCAGGAGACCAGACAAATGCTCCTCCAAATTTTTCTTTCACATACTGTGTCTACACAATATAGTGTTGCATTTTAAAATGTGGATATTATATTGACAATAGAACCTCTGTTTCTATTAATGTCAATATTCTTTTCAGCTATGGGGAAAATTAATCAACTGCAGTCAGTAAACTCATCATCAGCAATTGGGGCAGGTTTCTGAGAAACCACTAAATCCCAAGTTGCATCTCAAAAACACATGCCTCAACATATCAAGCATTGGTGTGTATTGCAGTAATAATAGAGGAGACTGAACAGGTATGACTAGTTTTGAATATCTCTAAAAAGGTAACTTCCTAAGGCCGCATGACTTATTGTATGTTTGCAAAACATTTCAACAAACTACAAAATATTTTGAAGAATATCCTTTCTCCTTTGTACAGACACCACTAAAGTAGAACTGTTTTACCCTAATGAGCAATGTCATGTTTGGTGAAACCCCTTATAAAGATGCACTGTGAGTAAAGGCAACTCCATACTAAAGTCAAATGCAAATCCTTTTGTTTAAAAGCTGAATCATGTCTAAAACTATGTCAGACATTTAACAGTCCTAGATAAATTGGCGATATATGTGTATATAGACACACTGGCCAGAAAATAAACTGTGTTGAAATGATGCACTCAAAGTCCAGATCTTGATCAGGTTGAAAGGCTGTAGACCTTAAGAGCCCTTTGTCTAAATGTACAAACCTCAATGAACTGAAGCAACACTAAAAAAAAAAGGGACAAAATTATGTCATAATGATGCAAGAGACTGTTAGGGCTGTACAAAAGATGAGGGCTTCGGTTTATTGCCGCTGAAGCCTTAACAAACGATTATGGAGTATACATCTTTTTTCATATTGCTGCTGTTAGCTTTTGATAAACAGAATAATCCATCATGTGTTGTTGTAGTTTATATGAGGATTTTATTGACCTACTTTTAAAACCTGCAAGAACAAGCGGATTGTTTATGCTGTCCTGTTACATAAAACATTAGACAAAATGTTTTTACTGCGACAAGTAGAACATATTTATCATTGTGATGTATGTTAAAGTATGCTTTATTTGTTGTTTAAATTGCCTTTATCTCCATCTTTATTACTATTAAAAATGTGTGTATCTACAGTAATAGGAAGCATGAAACACAGGGGATTGGTTGTTTAGTTTTAAACTTGTTACAAATTTGTCTAAAAAACACCCTTTTGTGTTGATCAGTAGGACATTGTTATTTTTATAGTCAGATGTCCAGTCAATATAGTCAATGATAAAAGCAAAGACACCATACAGATATATCTAAATCTAAAGTATACATCTCTAGTTAGCATATCAGCTTACATTTTTGTGAAAACTGAAAACATAATTTGCTTTAATTCAGTCTCTTTGCATAGAGCTCCAGAACTGTATTTTGTATTTTTGTACTTTTGTTTATCTGTCAGCGCTATAGTTTGTTTTATAACATTTTTGTGAGCTGTAAATTGTAATACTTCATCACATGAACACTAATGATTCTGTTGAAAGTGAACTATCCCTTTTGTCTCAAACTGAAATTAAAACAAGTTATGCTGTTAAAGCAAAGACAGGGGTTGTCATAATGCCAGGAAAATTTAAACAAGCAAGAGTGATAACTGATACTTTTTCTAGTTGATTAGTTCTTTCAAAACTGACAAAGCTTAGTAGACCAATAAGGTTATCCTGATCCCCTCCAAAATAATTTAGTTGTTTCTATGTTTCCATAGTGACAGGTTGCAATTACTCGTAGTCGTCGGTGTCCGCTTTATCCGGGTCTGGGTCGCGGGGGCAGCAGACTTAGTATAGTACAGAAGCCCAGGCTTCCCTCTTCCCAGACACCTCCTCCAGTTCCTCTGGGGGAGGCCCAAGGCGTTCCCAGGCCAGCCGAGACATCGTCCCTCCAGCGAATCTTTAGCCGTCCCCTGGGCCTCCTCTCAGTGGGATGTGCCTGGAACACCTCCCGAGGGAGGCAACCAGGAGACATCCGATACAGATGCCCTAGCCACTTCAACTGACTCCTCCCGCTTGGCCGAGCTCCTCACCCTATTTCCATAGGAGTGCCCAACCCTGCGAAGGAAGCTCATTTTAGTGGCTTGTATATACTATCTCATACTTTCAGTCATGATCCAAAAGTTCATGCCTATAGGTGAGGGTAGGAACGTAGACCGACTGGTAAATCAAGAGCTTCGCTTTTTGGCTCAGTCCTCTTTTCACCACAATGGACTGGCACAGCGTCACCATTACTGCGGCAGCCGGACCGATCCCTCTGTTGATCTCCAGCTCCACTTGAACTCCTCCACTTGAGGCAGGAGAGCCCCTTGATGGAGCTCCTGCTTTGGAGGAGGTAATCCTCATCCCTGGCGCTTCACACTCTGCTGCAAACTGCCCCAGTGCATGCTGGTTGCAACTAATCGAATGCTATCATGTGAGATGTGGGCCATGTCCATCATTTATTTATCATTTTATTTCAGATTGTGTGGGAATACCAGGTAATGATATCATAGTATATAAATACAGAGATCCAAAAGTTTCTGGCACAACTTCACCAACCTTCAAGGTATTCTTTGACAGACCTTTTGAAAAGTAATGTGAAATACTCTCTCTGTCAGCGGGCTTTTGAAGATGTGAGGAAGATGCTGTGTAGTTCTCCTGTCTTGTTGGCCCCCGATATGAGTAAGCCTTTTAAACTCCTAGTTGACGCCAGTCATGCTGGTGCAGAGGAGTCCCGCTGCAAAGGGATGAATTTGGAATTGAAAGAACTGTGAGCTTCTTTTCATAGAAATTTAATAGGCACCAGCTAAATTATTCAGTCATTGAAAAAGAGAGCCTTGCTCTCATTTGGTCATGAAAACATTTTGAATTATATGTGGGTTCAGGGCCTTTAACTGTTTACACAGATCAAAACCCTTTGACTTTGTTGAACCCTTTTCGCTGCCCAAACCAGAGACTTGTAAGATAGTCTCTGTTTATGCAATCTTTCTCTTTGGATATTTTTAATATAAAAGGAAAGGATACCAGTCCGTTGACTCGGACTGGTAAGGTGAAAACTTCAGCAACACTTGAAGTACTTGGAACAAACTTTATTAGCAGACCAGCACGTTTCGGCTTGTGGCCTTCTTTAGGGTCATTACAAATGTATTTATTACAGTAAAAAAAATTATAATCAGTCCTCTGATTAGTGCTCTGATCATCAGCACGTTTGTCTTACAGAACTGTGGCGAAACAGTTAATAATTAATACCAACAATAACAATATTCTGTTTTATTTTCTGGTACTTGCAGTTATTCAATGCATCATCAGATTCTTAATTTCAAACCATTTTTGCAGTAGTTCCCTGTAATTATACATTTATATGATTTAAAAAGGGGATGGAGAAGAAGCTATGCTTATACGGCTCCAACCCCCAACTCCACACCACTTACCACATAAAAAAACACAATACAACAATACAGGTATTCACATGGACATTCAACTGTTTACGGATGCATTTAATGTACTCGTCTAAAGGACTTCAACCACTTTCCCCCAAGTACTTATTCATCACATGTTTTTTAAACCCTATTTTAAATTGCGCAAGGTTTTTGGAAGTGTTTATCTCTTCTGTGAGGTTGTTCCATTATAGAACTCCCTTCACCAAAAGACAGATTGACTTTAATGTCGTCCTTACTTTTGGCTGATAGAATTTATTAGTTCCTCTCAAATTATAGTTATGATGAACATCTCTACCTTCAAATACATTTTGGATATGAGCTGACAGGGAGTTTTTTGATGCCCTATGCACGATTTGGGCCATTTTATAATTCACCAAATCTTGCAGTTTTAGACTGAATGTATTGAGAAAAGGTGGATTGGGGTGATCATTATATTTAACTTTATGAGCAATTCTAATGGCTTGCTAATGAGTCATTAAAGGTAACAAATTTGCCTTGTAACAATTTCCCCAAACTTCTAAACAATCATTTAAATAAGACATTATGAAAGAGTGATACAAAATAAATATTGCACTTTTATTAAGAACAAAACTACAATTTTTCATCACACCGACACACTTAGATACTTTTAATCATAAATAACCAATATACGGTTTCCAGGATGGCTTTTCAACAATAACTACACCCAAAAACACAGTTTACTGTACTCTTTCAATAAGTGTATTATTTATATTTATTTGAACCATCATATTAGTTTTTTGGTTTCTAAACAGCATAAATTTAGTCTTTTTTTTTTAAGTTCAATGATAATTTGTTTATATTAAACCAATTCCTTAACTTGTAACTTTCTTGAGTTATTTCATACAAAAGTTTCTCCAAATCGTCACCTGAACATAAAATATTAGTATCATCAACAAAAGTATTAATTTCATAATCTTAGAGATTTTACAAATATCATTAATGTACAGTAAAAATAGAGTTGGCCCTAGAATTTAACCTTGAGGTACCCCGCATGTAATATTTTTGTATGTAGATTTATATTACTCAGATTGTACGAACTTCCTTCTGCCCTGCAAGTAGCTCTCTAATCAGTTTTGTGGTATTCCGCTAATGCCATAAATTTTTCAATTTATTTAGTAAAATGCAGTGATCAATGGTATCAAAAACATTTTGCAAATCAATAAATAATCCGATAATGTATTTACTGTTTTCAATACAACCAGAAACCTCTTCCATAAATTCTATTGGCTCTTGCAATGTAGATCGATCTTGTCTAAAAAACATATTGACAATTAAAAAGCAAGTTATTTTTATTAATAAATTTGAATAGTGTTGAATTAAATAATTTTTCTAATAATTTTGAAAATTGGGGCAAGAGGGAGACAGAACGATAGTTTGTAAAGCAGTGTTTGTCTCCTGATTTAAATAATGGAATTACTTTAGCTATTTTCATAGTGGAGGGAAATTGATCGGACTGAAATGCCAAGTTGCAAATGTGTGTAAATGGTTTGTCTATTGCTTCGGCAACGTCCCTAATTTTCCCATATCAGTTCGTGAATATCCTGTGATGTTTTGTTGTTACATTTCCTTATGGTCTCCAGAACCTCATTCTCATTGGTAGGAGTAGGAAACATTGAGCTTTGATTGTTTTCGATTAAACTACACGGTGATTCATTACCACTTAGAATTGTTCTCGCTAGTTCCAGTCCAATATTTACAAAAAAACTGTTAAACCCATCCACAATTTTATTCTTATCATTAATAACCTTACCATTCTCTACAAAATATTCCGGATAACACAAGTTTATGCAACCTCCACCTATTACAGTGCCTTGCGAAAGTATTCATCACTTTTCAACCTCTTGCCACATTTCAGGCTTCAAACATAAAGATATAAAATTCAAATTTTTTGTGAAGAATCAACAACAAGTGGGACACAATCGTGAAGTGGAATGAAATTTATTGGATGTGTCAAACTTGTTTAACAAATAAAAAACGGAAAAGTGGGGCATGCAATGCCCCACTGAAATTCTTGCCCATTCTTCCTTGCAAAACAGCTCGAGCTCAGTGAGGTTGGATGGAGAGCATTCATGAACAGCAGTCTTCAGCTCTTTCCACAGATTCTCGATTGGATTCAGGTCTGGACTTTGACTTGGCCATTCCAACACTTGGATACGTTTATTTGTGAACCATTCCATTGTAGATTTGGCTTTATGTTTTGGATCATTGTCTTGTTGGAAGATAAATCTCCATCCCAGTCTCAGGTCTCTTGCAGACTCCAACAGGTTTTTCTTCCAGAATGGTCCTGTATTTGGCCCCATCCATCTTCCCATCATTTTGACCATCCTCCCTGTCCCTCCTGACGAAAAGCAGGCCCAAACCATGATGCTGCAACCACCATGTTTGACAGTGGGGATGGTATGTTCAGGGTGATGAGCTGTGTTGCTTTTACGCCAAACATATCATTTTGCATTGTGGCCAAACAGTTCGATTTTGGTTTCATCTGACCAGAGCACCTTCTTCCACTTGTTTGGTGTGTCTCCCAGGTGGCTTGTGGCAAACTTTAAACGAGACTTTTTATGGATATCTTTGAGAAATGGCTTTCTTCTTGCCACTCTTCCATAAAGGCCAGATTTGGGCAGTGTACGACTGATTGTTGTCCTATGGACAGACTCTCCCACCTCAGCTGTAGATCTCTGCAGTTCATCCAGAGTGATCATGGGCCTCTTGGCTGCATCTCTGATCAGTCTTCTCCTTGTTCGAGAAGAAAGTTTAGAGGGACGGTCGGGTCTTGGTAGATTTGCAGTGGTCTGATACTCCTTCCATTTCAATATGATTGCTTGCACAGTGTTCCTTGGGATGTTTAAAGCTTGGAAAATCTTTTTGTATCCAATCCGGCTTTAAACTTCTAACAGTATCTCGGACCTGCCTGGTGTGTTCCTTGGTCTTCATGATGCTCTCTCCGCTTTGAACAGAAACCTGAGACTATCACAGAGCAGGTGCATTTATACGGAGACTTGATTACACACAGGTGGATTCTATTTATCATCATCAGTCATTTGGGACAACATTGGATCATTCAGAGATCCTCTCTGAACTTCTGGAGTGAGTTTGCTGCACTGAAAGTAAAGGGCCGAATAATAATGCAAACCACACTTTTCAGTTTTTCATTTGTTAAAAAAGTTTGACATATCCAATAAATTTCATTCCACTTCACAATTGTGTCCCACTTGTTGTTGATTCTTCACAAAAAATTAGAATTTTATATCCTCATGTTTGAAGCCTGAAATGTGGCAAGAGGTTGAAAAGTTCAAGGGGGCCGAATACTTTCGCAAGGCACTGTATACTCTTAACAGCCTTCCACATACCTCTAATATCACTTCTTTAACCATTGAGTAATTCATTATAGTATTGTTGTTTACATTCTTTTAAAGTACTTGTTAATTTATTTTCGTATTTTTTATCCTTTAGTTCAGCCTCACTAGTTCTATCCTTAAGAAATTTTTTTATAGACGATTTTTCTTTTTGCATGCGTTTAATAGTCCTTTTGTCATCCACTGAGTGTGCCACAAATATTTCCAAAGAAGAGTTGTAAGCAGTTTTTACATCAGACTCCTTAAATGTTCCAATTATAAGAGGATAAGTCACTTTTTAAACCATTTATTGATTGTTCAGTTTTAATCCTACAGTAAATGAAACTATTATTCAGTTTAATTATCCTACACTTAACGTCATACACCATAAGAATGGGTAAATGATGACTGGTATCATTTAACAATAGCCCACTGATTATTTCCTTATCCCAGATGTTGGTATAAAAATTGTCAATGAGAGTAGCACCATGTGCTATTATTCTGGTTGGTTTTGTAATAAGTTAATACAGATTAATACTGAACATTGTATCAGTAAAATCCTATGTCATTTTATGTTTACTTGTATTTAGCAAATCTATATTATAACCTCACATAGTAAAATGTCTTTATTTGTTTTTATAGTAAATGGCCTTCCTATCCAATCTTTAAATAAATTAATGTCTGATCCTGGAGCTTTGTAAAGACAACTTACCAAAATGTTCTTTCTTTTATGCAACAAAATTTCCGCCGTTATACATTCAAATACTTCTTATACTGCCAGTGACATTTCTTCTATAATATTACAGTCCTAATTCTTATCAATGTATAAAGCCACACCTCCTCCTTTTGTATGTTTGTTCATGCAAAACATTTCAAAGCCATTCATTTGAAAATCTGTACCTTTATCCGAATTTATCCACGTCTCTGAGACTGCTATTATATTAAAAGGAGATTTAAACTGAGATAAATAATCATTAATGTTTTCAAAATTACAATATAGACTCCTAATTAAAGTGAACTAAAGATAACTTATTACGCGATGTAAGGTTTCATTAAATGTTGTGTCTGTATAATATGCACAATTATTCCTGATATTTATATTATTGTCTGGATCCATTTCATTAATCCTTGTTTGAACTTTATAATCAGAAAACTAAATTCAATTCAATTCAATTCAGTTTATTTATATAGCGCCAATTCTCAACACATGTCGTCTCAAGGCACTTCACAAAAGTCAGGTACATGCATTACAATTAATCTTAATCATTGCACAGTGCAGCCAGATTCTGTTATTTATTCAAATTGGATAAAAAGTTTTTCTATCTAAGGAAAGGAAACCCAGCAGATTGCATCCAGTCAGTGACTTGCAGCATTCACTCCTCCCGGATGAACATGTAGAGACAGTGGACAGTCACTGGCGTTGACTTTGCAGCAATCCCTCATACTGAGCATGCATGTAGCGACAGTGGAGAGGAAAAACTCCCTTTTAACAGGAAGAAACCTCCAGCAGAACCAGGCTCAGTATGAGCGGCCATCTGCCACGACCGACTGGGGGTTAGAGAGAACAGAGCAGAGACACAAAGAGAACAAAGAAGCACTGATCCAGGAGTCCTTTCTATGGGAAGGAAAAGTAAATGTTAATGGATGTAGCTCCTTTAGTCGTTTCACCTAGAAAGAAGGAACAGATAAACTCTGAGCCAGTTTTCAAGTTTAGAGTCTGAAGAGAGCACAGAGTTAGTCACAGTAAAAGCTCAGTCAGTAGCTATGTCTAGGAAAGAGAAAGGGTTAAACACTGAAAGACAGGGCCATGGGGATCATCGGTAGAGGGTGAGCATTAAGTTGTTGCCAGCAGAAGCTTGGAGGATTCCCCTTTCCAGAAAGGTGTTACAGGTAGACACAGAGTCAGGCCAGGTGTAGCTTCTAGGAAGAGAAAAGAGAGAGAACAAAGTTAAAAGCTGAGATAACAGCAAATAATACAAAATTGAAGAGTAGCGTGAGAAAGTAGCGAAGAGGGTGAAAGTGGTCATTATGTCCTCCAGCAGCCTAAGCTTATAGCAGCATAACTACAGAGATAGCTCAGGATAACCTAAGCCACTCTAACTGTAAGCTTTATCAAAAAGGAAAGTTTTAAACCTAGCCTTAAAAGTAGACAGTTTGTCCATCTAGAGCCCACTGATGGCCATTGTTATACTAAAAACCAGAACGATTGGGATACCTCTCTCTGTCAGATTGACCATAACCATTGGAAAAGAGAGGGGGTCATACAGGTAGCAGAAATGGAGGGTTTTGTTTGCACCTCAACCGTAACTGAGCCGGTTTAGGCTAAACCTGACTCCCCCTTACTCCATCCAACAAGGGGAGAAGAAGACGGAGCTAAAATAAGGAAGATAGCTCAGGATAACCTAAGCCACTCTAACTATAAGCTTTATCAAAAGGAAAGTTTTAAGCCTAGCCTTAAAAGTAGACGGGGTGTCCGCCTCACGGACTAAAACTGGGAGCTGGTTCCACAGGAGAGGAGCCTGATAACTAAAGGATCTGCCTCCCATTCTACTTCTAGAGACTCTAGGAACCACCCGTAAACCTGCAGTCTGAGAACGAAGTGCTCTGTTAGGAACGTATGGAACAATCAGATCTCTGATGTATGATGGAGCTAAATCATTAAGGGCTTTATATGTGAGGAGGAGAATTTTAAATTCTATTCTGGATTTAACAGGGAGCCAATGAAGGGAAGCTAAAGTAGGGGAAATATGATCTCTCTTTTTAATTTCTTTAATAAAGGAAATCTATACTCAATTCAAAACAATCCACTGACGAGGATGAGTTATCACTATCATAATTGTGCATAATATTCTAGCTCAGAGACATGGAATTGGGAGGAGCAGTTGTATGGACAGAGGATACAGGGCATAAATAGACGACACACACAGACAAAACACGAAACAGATAACTACACTCACACACACAAAAAAAAACAAAAAAACATATACACTCACAACACGCACACACCCACAAAGCATATAAACACAATAACACCCACAAAAAAAGAGAATCCCTGCAGGCATTGACTACTGTGCTAGAGACACTTTCCCACTGTGCATAACATTTACGACAAGCACAACAAATACAGCAGGATTCACTTTACCGGGCCATGTCTAAAGCAAAGTTCTCAGAGTAATATTGCAAATCAGAATAAAACTTAATTTTTGCCAAATATAGTTGATGTCCAAGCACTGGCAAGGAACAGCAATTACACCCTGAAGTGGGTCTTAGGCTATGTCGCCCTTCCAGAAGGAACCTCTCGAAGGAATGCCTCCACTTCTTTAGAGCTGCGGAAAAGCCTAGATTTTCCTTCTACCATAACTCTCAGTGTGCTGGGATAAAGCAATGAATAGTTCTTTTTAACCTCGTCAAATTCACGTCGTTTCTTCATCATCTGTGGAGTGAAGTCTGGATAAAAGAAGACAGGCACTCCTACATAGACAAGATGTCCATTTTCCCTGGCCAAACGTAGAATCTTCACCTTGTCCTGGAAGTTTACAAACTTTACCAGGACTGGTCTTGGCGGATTAGACATTTTGCTAAATGTTGGAGTACGATGCGCTGTAATGCATACTAATTTACTGAATATGACTGTAAATTAATTCTTTGTTCAGAAATTCAATAATTAAGTTCCTGCTCAATGTTGATGATGACAAAAACAATCAACTCCAAGTCTTTTGTAAAACCCACATACTTATACAAAGTTCTTCCAGTGCCCCCAAAAAATCAGTTGTGTCAGAAAAGTTTATCTTTTGAGATCTATTGATGTTCTTTTTTCGTTTTTGGTGATTTAGTTTTTGTTTTAAGCATTTTCATGAACTCTTTTCTTGATTTTGTTTGTCAGTACCTTTTGCTCCGTAGCCACACTTTTTGATCATCAAAACATCAGCCCTGTAATGAACCAGTCAATATATCCTCCTGTAATTTACAGTGTATGGTCTTGAGGTCTACTGATATGGGGTTTTCTTATGGCCTATGCTGACATTTAAAAATCAGGAAAGATGATAGATATTTTTGTTGTTCGATGAGCAAACCCCTCCCTCCTACTTCCTTTTTCTCAGAGGATTGCTCAATTCAGCTCTCCATCTAACGGGACCGGTGTTCCCTAAACCTAAAGGTCTTACTAAGCAGGTTTACTGAAAGATCTGTTTAAGCTGGTGTCCTTTACCTTAACCTTTAACAGCCTACATCCAGAAGTCTCACCCTTTTTCAACTGAAGGTTTGGTCTGCCGAGTAACCCACAGCAGTCGTCCAACTCTCTACTGTCACTTCTGTTAACAGCTGCTCATTCCCTAGTTTTACAACTTGCACTTGGTATATGGGTTATGGGCACAAGCCCCAAGGGCGTTGTTTTAACACGTTTGAGCTTAACGCAACCTAAGCCTCTTATAATCATTTAGAACCAGGCACCAAGGCTTTTTACCACCAACGAAAAACCAAAAATAAGGTGACTCAAATAATTGACTGTCCAAAATTCATTTAGAATTTTATGTGCTTCCTTTAATTGGTGACGCTTTTGCAGGGGTCAGTAACAGCATAAAATTAAGGAACACATGATAATCAGACAATAGAAATTAATCAATCAACTTAACCTTTCTTTCCCTAATGCTGAAACTTGAAGTGAGCTTAAAGAGGAGGCTGTGAAGACGGAGACTCATCCTTGCATCTGATGAAGATGAATTCTTCAGGAGGCAACCAGTGGATTTATTGGGCAGATGGCAACCAAAATCTCCAGTTTTCTTCCTCTGAGCAGACAAGCCCTCATGCCCCAGGTTTTGATGTTCTGTCACTGAAGTCTTAGGACAGGTACAGTCAGAAACACTGATGTCATATATCTCAACAGTCAGTAGCTTCCAGAGGTTGAAGAATTGAAAGAAACCCTTAAGGTACAAAAGGGATCGGTTCAGGAATTCAGGAAGCCTGAAACTTAAAGCAGTCAGTTGTTCGCTGACCAAATCACTCATTTGTCTGGCTAAAATGCAACAGCTGGAATCAGATACTCAATCTGAGCTACGGTTCTTAGGCACATGGGTTGTTCCTCTTTTCAGTGCAGTTTTTCAGCTGGCGGTCTCTTGTGTCCTCTGATTCATCTGCAGTGTCTTTTCTCCATCTCGGTCTTGCTTGATGGTCTTCTGCGAGGAAACAACCGACTAGTTCCTCTATTCTTGCCAGTTTTATAGAGCATTTTCACGACACTCCTTGTACTTATTGGCCAGTGGATGTTGCCATGGCTGTTTCATTGGTTACCCGTCACACAACTGGATCTTTTCCTTGGGATTCCTCCAGTCATCAGACATCATCACCTCAGTCCTTAGCCGTCTGCTGACTTCTTCTCTGACCTGCGCCCTTGCCTCAGTCATCAGCCTACTTCCCCAATTCCTCAACATGTGCTCTATTCCTGTCTCACTCAGCATTACTCTTCCTCTTAAACAGTGGCTTTAATTCTTACAACATCGTTGCCGCTCAAACTTTTAGTTACAGCATTTACTTCACTTACAGTTTAAAACCATTACTTCAATTTCATCCTTTCTTTTTCATACATCACAAGTGATTATCAGTACTTTTGTGACACATACAGTTGATTAACAAAGTCCAGTAGCACTTATTATTATAAAAAATATATCGCCTTATTGCATAAATTGCCTTATTGCATTTCGATTCATCAATCATAAATGTGAAAATCATAATTCAGTCCACAATCACTGATATATGTTTAACATGATTTTCAAAGAAATTATCCTTCATTCTATTTTTCATGACATCTTATTCATGTAGTATGATCATTATTCATTTGATACTCTAAAGATTAATCTCTCATTTCATCATATGTATTTTTTTTATCTAAATCATAGTGATACACTTCTGCAAAAGAAAAGATAATTAATATCATGACTCCAAATGGGCCTCCCAGACTTCACAGCTTCAGAATGTGAATATTTACTGAATTATATTTCATTGATTTGATTGTGAGGATTAAATTAATTTCTGCATGGATAAATGGAAGGATCTCACCACATTTTGACAATATTCTTGGGTTAAGGGTATTTGTACTGCGTTTGACAGATGTGTGAATTTTTCACCTGGGATTACAATATTGCAATATCGTCATCTGAAATTAGCTACATTAAACAGCAGCTTCTCTTTCTCTGCCTCTAGAGATCTGGTCGGAGAGGCATTTTAGCCGACCACTTGCATGTTTTCTTATTTACCAGTTCAGAACATGATTTTGGGGATATTTTCTCTTGATTGGAACACGTTGCTCAATAAACAAAACTCAATAAAGACGGGCTTCTGAGTTTATTTGGAGGAGAAATTTCCTGTTGTTTTAATTAACCAACTGACAGCACTGGCTTAATAAATGAGATATTTAGGGCCAATCACAACATTTGCATTTCTCATTGAAAACCAGATTAGCAGGACATCTCTGTACAAATGTTCTTCCGTGGGCACAGTGATAAAAGCTGTTTCTATCACTGTCATTTTTGTGAATACCATCAGGCTTTCCAGCACAGAAACTGCTCTCAGAAACAGTAGCTTTGGTAGGTTTGGCAGTGGTCATGCTGGGAGCAATCTTGCCGGCAGTGGTTGTGCCGGCTGCGGTCTTGCCGGCAGCGGTCGTGCCGGTAGCTGTTGTGGTTACAGCGGGGCCGTCCTGGTTTGTGGTAACAACTGGGGCTTCTGTGGCTCCAGGAGGGTGTGGTGGGGTATCTAGAAACAGAGTAATGCAATTTTAATAGTCAAAGAAATAATGTTTTATATAAGGGTAAACAATGACACTGGTATTGTTTACCTGAATCCAGAAGAGCACGGAGATAGGCAATGAGGGGATAGTTTCCCTCACCACAGAATTGTCCAGCAAAATCATCCTGATCCAGAGACCAGACAAATGCTCCCCCATATTTGTTGTCTTTCATGTATTGTGCCTGCAAAATATAAATGTGGAAGATTATATAGATGTTTTTATACAATCAAAATAAAATTGACAAGAACAAAAGTTTTCAATATACACTCACCAGCCACTTTATTAGGTACACCTGTCCAACTGCTCGTTAACCCAAATTTCTAATCAGCCAATCGCATGGCAGCAACTCAATGCATTTAGGCATGTAGACATGGTCAAGACGATCTGCTGCAGTTCAAACCGAGCATCAGAATTGGGAAGAAAGGTGATTTAAGTGACTTTGAACGTGGCATGGTTGTTGGTGCCAGACGGGCTGGTCTGAGTATTTCAGAAACTGCTGATCTACTGGGATTTTCACGCACTACAATCTTACAAAGAATGGTCCGAAACAGAAAATTTCCAGTGAGCAGCAGTTCTGTGGGCGCAAATGCCTTGTTGATGCCAGAGGTCAGAGGAGAATGGCCATACTGGTTCGAGCTGATAGAAAGGCAAAGTAACTCAAATAACCACTCGTTACAACCAAGGCATGCAGAAGAGCATCTCTGAACGCATCTATTTTCTTGGCACACTTTGGACCCCTTAGTACCAATTGAGCTGGTACTGGTTTCTTGAACATGACGATGAGTTCACTGTACTCAAATGGCCTCCACAATCACCAGATCTCAATCCAATAGAGCACCTTTGGGATGTGGTGGAACGGGAGATTCGCATCATGGATGTGCAGCCGACAAATCTGCAGCATCTGTGTGATGCTATCATGTCAATATGGACCAAACTCTGAGGAATGTTAACAGTACCTTGTTGAATCTATGCCTCGAAGGATTTAGACAGTTCTGAAGGCAAAAGGGGGTCCAACCCGGTACTAGCAAGGTGTACCTAATAAAGTGGCCGGTGAGTGTATGTTAAGGTCAAGCAAGGGATGCAAGAGAGGGAGGCTGGGTACTCCCTGAACAGACTGTCTTTTTAATACAAAACACAACATGCACTGATGCACTGCTATTGTAAGTAGGTAAAGTTTATCTATAAAGTGCCTTTAACTGACACAGAGTCACAGAGCGCTGTACAACATAAATCACATTTAAATTTTCCATAGTTTCAAAACAAGCAGAAAGAAACACAACATAGCCATGAAATTAAAAGCCTGGTAGAAAGAAACGGTTTTCAAAGGGCTTTTGAAATGTCCACAGAGTCAACCAAGATATGTTGAAGTCATACTGTTCCACAGTTTAGAGCTACAGACTGAAAGACCACGTCCCCCTTAGTTTTTAACCATGTAAAGAGGGAACCATGAGATTCTGGGCTTGGGATCAAAGTGCAAGTAAACCAAATTCTAAAATCTACTGGGAGCCAGTGAGTATAAGACCGAGGGCATATAAGTTTACTAGAATCAATAAGAGGTCTGGGCACTGCTTTCTGAATAACTTGCAGGCGGGACATTGATGATCTGTCCAGAGTGGTAAAAATATCATTACAGTAGTTGAAATACATATGCATGAACACTGTTCTCTAGATCTGCTCGGGAGGCCATATCTCGTGTATTAGAAATATTTAAATAAAACAGGCACAGGAAATAGATTTAATGTGTGAGTCAAATCCTAATGGGAGTGCCACAGAAAGATTTAAAAAAGTCATGAACAAATCCAATAGATGAGAAATCACATCAGTTCAAAGGTAATATTTGAAATATTGTGGCCACAGTGCCATCTTCTGCCCAGTTTTAGTAACTAAAAATTGTGTGCTTTTAATTTCAAGCGTCATTATCATCAGCTGCACAGAATGCTCTACTTCAAAAGGCCATTATATAAAGAGGAAAGGACAATGACAGAGATATGCAACATCTTTTCTCACTTGTATTGTAGCTATTACTGTAATTGAGATATTACCTTGATTTGATAGCTCTGCTTGTTGTCGAATCCCACCCACTCATTGTCTTTGACTGCATAGGGCACCTTTTGTTCCTCAATCCAGTGTGAGCTGGCTCCATTAAGGAAAGTGCAAATCTGTAGTTATAAAAGGATATACCTAAATATTATCCTTGTGTTACTTTGGTTTGCAGTATCTATTTAAGTTTGTCTGAAATAAATATTTATCATATAATGAATTGCTACCTCATAGTAAGCCAGAAATCCTGCTTCTCGGGTGTAGGGCCCAGCAGAGCCTGGTCCGGTTGCTGGTGCTCCAACACCACTAGCTGCTAGTGATGTGCGAAATGTGCGGCCATATGTGGGAAAACCAAGCAGCAGCTTTTCTACAGGAGCTCCTTGGTCTCTCCAGTATTTCATGGCAAAGTCCTGAAGCAAAAAAAAAAGGTTATGTGGCAAAACCAAAAATATGACAAACTTGAATATCATGAAAAAGTTCAATATTTTTAGACACTCGTTTCAGGAAGTAAAACTTATTTATGACAAAGATTCATTACACAGTGGACCAACACCAGGAGATGACATGGTACCCCAAATCATCACTAACTGTGGAAACCTCACACTGGACTTTAAGCAATGTGGAGTCTATGCCTCTCCACTATTCTTCCAGACTGTGGGACTTTAATTTCCAAAATGAAATGCAAACTTTTGACCTGAAAATAAAACTTTGGATAGTTGAGCAGCAGTCCAGTTCTGTTTCTCCTCAGCAGTGGTATGACGCTTCTGACGTCTCTGGTTCAGATGTTCCTTGACACGGCGAATGCGCCACCTTGGAAAGCTCTTCCAAATTCTTGAATGGATTTTGGTTGACAATCCTCAAGGGTGTTGTTATCCCTGTTGCCTCAAAACCTTTTCTTATCGCACTTTTTCCTTCCTCAATGTTCTATGAAAATGTTTAAATACTACACTTTGTGAACAACCAGCTTCTTTAGCAATGACCATTTGTGGCTGACCCTCCATGTGGAGGGTGTCAATGGTGGTCGTATGGACATCTGTCAAGTCATCAGTCTTCCCTATGATCTTGTAGCCTACTGACCCAGGCTGAGAGACCACTCAGAGGCTCAGAAAACCTTTGCAGTTGTTTGGAGTTAATCTGCTGATTAGGATGTGACACCACAGAATTTTGGGTTTTCATTATCTGTACACCATAATAATCAAATTTACAAGATACATAAAAAGGCTTGAAATATTTCACTCTGTGTGTAATGAATCTATATAATATATGAGTCTCACTTCATGAAATGAGTTACAAAAAATATTGAACAATATTCAAATATTTTGGGATGTACCTGTGTTTATTTGTGTATCTATGGGGTTGTTGAATGTTTTCACTTACTACATTGAGATATATTTGATCACCACGAAGGGCAGAGCTGGTGTATAGAGGGCTGTTGTGGCCAGTGAATTGTTCCCAGGCTCCATGGAAGTCATAGGTCATGATGTTCAAGAAGTCTAGATACCTGTTGGATACAAAATTATTGTAAGAATGAAATAATACAAAATAAAGTGTGTATCATTTGCCACTTAAAATCACAATTTCTTTATTTTTTTTTTATCCGTTGTCAGTTTCTTATGAATAAACATTGTTTTGCTTTGTTTAATGCTGAGCTTTTAATTTAAAACAATATTGAAATAAGGCCTTCAGCTTTACATTACACTCACTTCGACACATTAGCAATCTCAAAGCCGTTATCAATAGTTTCCTTTCCAGCTGGCACTGCAGCTGTGAGCAGCAATCTTGGCCTTTTGGCTGCAGTGGCCTCCTCCTCAAAGGCAGCAAGTAATTCCTTAATGGAAAAGGAACATTTTCTGTGTTAGCAAGTCTTCCTGAGTTTCATCCAAAAGTAGAAATGGTTTGAGGAATCTGCTGTACGTCAGAGTCTCCCCAACCAGTCCGCCGCAAACTTAAAAATCAGTTTTTTTCTGATCTGTAAGCACTTGCAGGTAGCGCTGAAAACGAAACACTTGGGCATTGAAGCCTTTAACTACTTGAGGGAAGTAGAAATCAAAATTAGTTATTTTTAGTTTTTGTGGGGTTTACAAACATTAAGTGAGGGGAAGCAACATGTCTTTATATATCTGCTGCAAGAGAGAAAGACATTTACATTATCTGATAACAGGCTGAATGGACTACAGAAATGGTTATTTTGCGCTTTGAATCTCTGTTATGGCACATGCTGTGTTAGACAATGTTAGAAGCCTTCTGGAAATCTTAGACGAAACCAGACTAATCATAAACAGCAGATGCAGAAAACAGTTTAAAATGGGAACTCCATTGTCATTTGGTTAAATTAATTGTAACAATCTTTAACAGGGGCCGCTATTTCACAAATAATTCTTGAAAGGAAATTTGAATCGCCGATAAGTTCAATAGGCCAAAACATTCTCAGCGATGCATTGCATTTTTTCAGTGTTCCGTGTTTTTCATTGTTAAAATATTCAGTGTGGCAGATTTGTGCTCAGGGGACAGATTTGTGAAGTATGAATATTTCCAACCTGGCAGAGCAATGTGAACCTTTTCTTGTCAACGGGTGGGCTTCCTCGTGATCCAGGGTACTCCCAGTCCAGGTCCAGTCCATCAAAGCCATGTTGTCTCAGAAATCTGATGGAAGACTGGATGAACACCTGACGATTGGCCGGAGATGAGACCATGAGGGTGAATCTGTTAATATATGCACCGTTAATTAGCTATATAGTTTCTAAAAATATTGTTTATTATCAGTAAATGTATTTCTCAAACAAACATGTGTCTGCAAGTTTTGTAGACTCACTGTGTTGTCCCAAAGTTCCAACCACCAACAGCTAACAGAGTTTTCAGCTGGGGGTTTCTGTTGGGAGGTGTAGAAATATAAATGTCATTTATTCATGTTGAATAACATGCTGGTTCTATCTGAAAGGAATGACAATTGACCTAATTTAACTGTGTTTTGGCATTATGTTGGAAAACATTTGCAAAGTATTTTGGTCAGAGATCCGGCTAAAACCTCTCAGCAACACAAGCTATCACCAACATGTCTGTATGAGTCTGGAGTGTTGGACCTGTTGGTTATTCTACTGCATCTATGCATTTGAAAGCTGAACATGTTTAAACTGCTGCTTTCACCAGTTTTTATGCAGGATACGTTCATATTGGACTTTGAAGGTGGGGTGTTCCTGTTAATATTTTATGACTACTAAATAAGTTAACTCAAAATTTCCATTTTCTTTTCTGCTTTGAAGATGAAATCCACATATTATACTGTATAACCTGTTTTGAGATTTAACATGTTTTGGCGGTGCCCTACAATAGTATCCACCATGGTCATTAAGCAACTAACTAATTAAGTGCTTATGGTATTTTGACTTGCAGCTCCACACCCAACAAGGTAATATTGGGTGTGAAGTAAAGCAGATATTAAAGTTGTGATTGCTGAAATGCAGTGAGAAATCTCAAGACTGTTCAAGATAGTTCAAACTTACAAGTTCAAATAGAATGAACATAACTGGATAAAAACGTACATTTTAAACCAATATAAAAGTAGTAAAATCAATAAAAGAGACTCTTGTATTTAAAATATCTATGTTATTTCATAGCAGAATAATGAATATCAAAGCTCATTACCTTTTTCAATAGGCCAAAGATCTAAATATTTACTTTATGTACTGTTAACCTTTGGTAAGTACAACTCTAATACATTTAAGTTTCAAAATTGTTGTGAGCTACTGTTTACGCTCATGTAAAGATTTAAATGATTTAAACCTTAAATGCTTATTAGTAATATATTATTATAAGATGACAAAGTTAAAGTGATGCTCAACTCACCTGGTCTTCAGGGCATTAAAGGATTGATACAGAGTCACATCGTTCCATTCGTAAGTAGACAGCTCATTGGAGGAGCTAATTATTGAGAACGCGTAGATCAAGTGAGTGCAGAGATTTGGATCTACGTTTTCAGGGGTGTATCTACCAATTCCTGGTCTATACTGGGACCAGTTGGTAAAGTAGCACACCAGTTTGGTGGACGAAACTATCAGAAAAGAAAAAAAAAAAGATTAGCATTAGGTTTTTATTTTGTAATATAAGTGCAAATGCCAGAAACAAAAAGTGAATTTTTCATACCAGTTTGAAGACACACCAGAAGTGACAATCCTGAAAAACAGGTTCAATAATCTTTTTAAACAACACTTTGAACAAATTATGAGATCAAATAATTCACCTACCAGCCAGTATTGTCAGTCGAGCCATGTTGTGCTTGATGAAGCCTTTTCCTCAGACTAATCTACAAATATATCACAAGTTAATGTAACAGGTTTTTGAAGTCAATTCCAAAAGTTGTTGAGTTGAACCTCTGCGCATCATATACCCTGAAGTACAGATAAATGTGGCATTGGTACCTTTTCTCAAGTAGTTTGCTGTATATCTGGCTGCTCCGATCGTTCTGGAGAGATAATTCTGCTCCCTGTTTTATCTGAATCTTCTGCTGCTTGGTTGTCCATTAGCCAATCACTTTTTGGTCAGCCTAATATAAATGGCCAATGACAGCCAGCACTGTTATAACACTAAGCTTTCTGTTGACAAAGAGTGAACGCCCCCTTCACCTTACTCTGTAGGTATGAGTATCACTTGTGTGTCATTGAGTAGTTCCTTTTTCTATCTTTAGTGCATAATAGTTAAAGTTTTATATAGGTTTGTCATTATGCTAAAACCTTAAACTTGATTCCTATACTAGAATGAATAATTTAGAGACATATTTGATACCATTTTCAAGAACACAGAAACATTTTTTGAAGGCACAGGGTTCTTCCTAGTTAAGAGCAAAACATATGATTGATCACAATATGACAAAATTGAAACTTTTTTAATTAGGGCAAAACTAATAATTAGGGGACAATTCATCCATCGTTTAGATAAATATATCATATAAGTCTAACATATATAACAGTAGACAGTAGACAAGATAATACTTAGTATAAGTGTTACCAAATATGACTATGGTGGCTGACAGGTGCAAACGTGTAGCAAATGGCTAAAAGCGCCAGAAACGGCGAAAAAGCAGTGCAAACACATGAATAATGCAAACCCCAAAATGCACAAACAAAAATCCAATGCAAGAGAAAAACTGTGCAAAAGGACAAATGCTGCAAATGCGAAAACAGCAACAAACAGCAAAAAGAACAGCAAGTTTAAATAATTAAAAAACGTTTATACTAGAATTATAATCTATACTTAGTTATGATATAATATTTATATATTATAATCTTTAGAATTATAATCTATACTAGATTACACTAGAATGACCCCAGTTTCAACAACAACAGTGTGGAGAGACATTCCTGCTGTTACACTTAATCTTTATTGTGAAAATAAATAATAAATATGTAAAAATAAATGAAACCATAACTCTGGGTTTCTTCATTTCATCTTGATAACATTTAATTCTTTTTTATCTCTGAACTGGAAATGTTCCCAGATTTAATTTTAGATTAGACATTACTTTAAATAATGTCTTCTTTTACTATCAATTATATCAAAACATCAATTATTTTGACTACCCCTCTTTTACAGTTCATCCTGTTGATGGTATCCCCTGCTTCTGCACCTGGATCAGAACTTGTATGTGATTGAACTTCTTGTGGTTGCTCCTCGTTCCATGTTTGCTTTAAGTTGGTGTTCTGCTACAGATGAACGTTAACACTGTTAACACTGTTACACTGTTTTTTATGAATCACAGGAACTTTGGACCTATTTAGCTTATAATAAGCAGCAGCAGAAGGGCTATTGCTAGCCTAGTAATGCTCAAGCTGGCTGCAGGAAGCTATTGTTTTGCCATTTTGCCTTGCACAGCTTGGCTGTTTAGACTAATTCAACTGTTTGGGCTATCTGGGCCTCATATTGTTGTTATGAATGGACTAGAAGATTGAGTGGATGACGGTCAGCTGGTGGCATCGAACCTAACACAGCTCCGCCACAAAGATTGTTTGAAATTTTTAGAAAAATTTGTTCTATAAAGGAGTCTGTTATCATTCATCACTTGTAAGGTTGTGTGCAAGGAAAATGTTGCGCAGTAACAAAAACAGGCTATGACTGGTTGTGAGAGGCGGCATGACTCAATTCCTGTAAATGTTTTTTATTATGTGTTCTGGTATTGGTAAATGCTCTTATCATTGGAGGAAAGAACATTTTTAGAGGAACCTATAGAAAACAGGAAGTCAGAAGAGTCACGAGGAACAGCAATGTGCAAACTCTTAACGTACGTGCACGTACCTGCATTCAGTGTCACTTTAGCACAATCCCAATCACTGCCACTAGTTATTTATTGTACATAAGTTATTTTTATTTTATTTTATTCTATTCTATTATTACTACTTGTCTTTGCACATTTATCTCATTCTTCATTGACACAATTTTTCCTATCTGCACCCTACTTGTGTGCTACTAAGAGCTGCTGTAACCAGGTAATTTCTCCATTGTGACATATATAAAGTCTTATCTTATCTTAGTAACCTCGCTAAAAGCTAACTGTGCTTAAGTTCCACATCCTTTTTGATTTCTGATTAGTGACTGCGTTCAGTGGAGCGAAAAAGGTCATTGAATGCATACTCTTACTGATTAAAATAGGCTACTCTTTTCTGATCAAATACAGTTTGATTGGGGATTTTGTTTTCCACTGTGTGCTACACGGGTGAGCTACTGACAACCAGGATGTCCACTCTTTTTAGTTTGCCTTCCCCCATTAAGCCTCAGCTGTACTCTATTTTAAACTTCAACTTTTCTAACTGTTTCATAATTATTATACTTTTTGCCTGGATGGAACCGTGACTCTTGTCTACTTGAGTGAAACGAACCTTAGAGGCTATGTTTTGGGGTTTCTTTTGTTAAAGACATTTAAATGCATAAATTCAATAAAAATAATTCCTTGGATCAAAATTCCCATGGTGGTGTTCTCAAGTCAACGTGTCTACAACACAACCTCCCACTTTTCTGCCACATATAGGTAAAATATGTAAGGAACAAAGGCCACATAAGACTGACTTTTATTGGATTCATCAAGAAAGAAATATGATGGTCTTCTATTTGGATGGTGATGAGCTGACTGTTCCTCATTTATGTTTTATCAGCTGTTAAATGTGCACAAGAGGATAGATAATGTAACCTCTTAACTGTTTTAAACAGGACTACAAATTTGCTTTTGTAGATAAGATAAGTTGATAAAACGAATGGTTTCCATGACAGTTTTATGGCACACAACTAATGCTTTCTAAAGTGATCTCAAGTTTTGTATACATCACACAAAACCTTTTTGTTTTACTGTTCAAAAACAATGGACTTCACACAAATTGTTAACTGTATTCAGTAAATTGAGCATTTCAACCATTTATTGAGGTCATGCTATAAAAGAAACATCATTGGGCTTCTTTAAAGACATTTACATACATTTACATTTGAAATAATAAACTGACTTTGAGAACAAATTCGGACTGCATTTCTTCAAATTTGTCTGGATGGATTTGATTAGATATTTCTCTATATAAATAAGATTCAGTTTGCCCTGTAAAGAGGTAACATTTGTTGTAAATTGGTGATTCCTTTAACAAAAAACTAAGTTAAAAAGCAAAACCACTGTTTGAGAAATTTAAAACAATATTATTGCTTTGTTAAGAATTTTATAGAATGATCAAAAACATGTTGCTTCTAATGAAATTACAGAAAAATTGAAGGGAATAGGTAACTGTATGACATGAAATTTTGAATTGTTGTAAAACTGACTTGTTTAAAAGGGTTTTCAAAACCAAATGGGCCTTTCTGAAAAGACCACAGTGGAATATCTTGAGGTTAGCAAACTAGTTTTTAAACAAACCTCAAGATTTCTCGAGCAAATCCTCCTGGCTAGGCAAGACCAACATCATGATGCTTGGACATAAATGCAATGTAAGATATAAACATCTGATAGCAAACGTAATGTGAATTTGGGCATAAACTCCCTCCAACTTACAATTATCCAAAATATGCAGCAAATCTAAAACAGGCTGAAAACAGAGGAATCAAGCAGCAGCACCAGCCCAAGGTCAAATCTCAGAGAGAATAAAATGTCATGACATGACCTTAACAATAAACTGAAGCAACAATGTAAATAAAATGGGAACAAATTCTCTCCCAATGATGTTACAGGAATAGCATTAATTGTATGGCTGATGTTTTTTTTTTTAAGTTTTTAGTTTTGCAAATGCAGTTGAATTTATTTAAATCTTTATCCATTGTCTTTATTAATGTCTGTATACTAAAACTAATTAAAAAAAAACAGAGTATCCCAGTAAAATAAAACAGACACATTGAACTCAAAGTTTTTAGTTTTCATATTTGTGGAATAAATTAAAGCTTTCAGTGAGTGCACTACTCTCAAAAACTGTGTGAAACTGCGTGTAGCAACTTATTTTTTATTTTTCTTGCCAACTTTTGAACCGCAAATACCTGGGACAAAACCGTTTAGGCTAATCTTTATGAGATTGTGAGTCATTTCTATGATCAGAAGGGCACAGTGATAAAAACTGAATGTTCGCAGGGACAGCAGGGCTCCATATAGATATACCTATATCCAGGGGTGATAGTGAGCCGGTACGGTCCGGTACTGCGCGTACCTCTAAAAGATTCTGCGCCGGTACACAGTACCGGGAAGAGGGAAGAACGGCTGGCTGCTATGAAGCCGTCATCCAGAACCAGTTACGGCTGCAAAAATTCACGAGCACACAAAGACGATCAGATCTGCTACCAATAGGCAGTCTAAAACACTTCTTAAATCTGTTATAATTATAGCTTTTTCCCCCGTATTCCAATTGTTTCTGAACTGTTCTGCTATGCTGGAGCCTCAATGCTCTTGCTTTGCTTCTCTCCCCTCGGAGCTCGAGGCTTTTGTGAACGGCCAGCCTTTAAAAAGAGCACCGCTACGTTTAATGTCTGTCTGCTCGCTGCTAAATACCCCAGTTAAAAGCAAAGGGAGAGAAACTAGCTGTGGTTCATGTTATTTTGCTGAATTACAACAACACAGTACAGCTCAAAAACACCGCTTATGACCAGAGATTTCACAAACACTACACCAGAGCGCACACATGCTTACCTCCAAAACAGAGCGGTTGCCAAAGAGATCAACGCGTTCGATTTAGTGGACTGGGAGATTTTACACAGGTGGTGCACAGACATAAAAACCGCCGCTTGCATTAGGACAGGACGAACAATAAATCACTTACCATCTACAGACTTTTAAATAAAAACCATGAAAACAACCGAACTGTCAAATTTTTAATTTAAATGAAATTAAAACTTGACCACAATGCAGTGAACAATAACTTATTTATCAAAAGAAAAGATGGAAACTGAAGATGAAAAGTTATGCATCAGAAAATGGTTTATCATTGTTTCATACATGGCAGTTCTTTAACAATTGAAAATCTATAAATATATACATTCTACATTGTCAAGTGATTCTAATTTCCATCTTATACAGACAGCCTACAGTAAAGTAAAATATTGATACATTTTAATTAGTTTGAGTTTTGGACTTTGCTGAGAGAGCGAGAGAGAGAGATCTCGAGGGGACCACAGATGAGCCTAACAATTAACACACACACACATTTTTATATATGCATGCATATATGCCCCCAGTACCTGCCCAGCCCCCATCTCTAGCTCCACCCCTAAGACCTTCAAGAATTTAAAACTACTTTCAACCCTGCCTAAAGGCGCGTAGTTAGACCTGGGCTCCCGGGGCGGAAGCCCCGGATGTTTTCTGAATAGCCCCGGACTTCTTGATAGAAGAAATTTAGATGTATTAAAAAGATGCAGCCACAAAATGGTATTGCACTTCACATTTTTATTTAAAAACAATCAGATTTTTTCAATTGTGTTCCATATAATCACGTCCCGCTCCACCTAACCTGATAATGAGTTAAAAGGAGAAGACAAAAAATAAATATTTGCGCATTCGCGGCACCATACAGTTTTACTGAAGGTGAGACATACATGCCATATGTATACAGTTTTTAATAACTGTAATATTAGTACTGATAAGGTCCAGGATGAGGCACTATGCTATATTTTAAACACCACAACTTAACACCCTTTCCTTTCAAAATGTTTAACAGTAAGAATCGCATTAATGTCTCACATGCTCAGTGCAGAACAAAAGACTGTGTTGAAAAATGTTTCTTTTATTATTTTTGGCAGACCAAATTTCTTCAGAAGTGGAATGAAGGGCTGAAAAGATGGCAAGAAAAGAGAATAGGTTCATAAAGACGGAACAATTTTAATAAAATGTTTGAGAAGCTCTTGGCATAATAAAATAAATGTCTGACTAAGATTTAGGAAAATCAACTTTATACCACTTTCCTTTTTTGAAATATAAGAATAAAGACAATGGAGCCTCAGGAGTGGAACACTTTAAGGAGAATGTAACGTTTAAAAAAGGTAATTTATGTAGATGACAAAAGAAGCACATTTAACTGGCCCAAAGTAAACATCTCTGAGTTTAAGAAAAACTTTTGTCAGCAAAAATTCAGATTAAGTTCTTTTCTAAATACCTCAAAATGTGTCCTTTTTTGCTTCAGCAAAATGGTTTTTCATCAGGCCTAAAATCTGTTTCTCCTTGTCCTTCATTAAGCTTCTAACAAAAATAAAAAGTAAAATTATTGCAAACCTTTTTTGTTTGATTCACAATAATTTACATTCAGTCTAAAACCAGCCGAGACAGAGAACTGGTACAATATGTCCTATATTATTTTAATTTTAAATTACCTATACATTTTCTTATTGAAATCTAAATATTTTGGATTTGGGCTGAAGCCCCCAATGTTTTGAGACCCTAAAAACGCCCCTGCCTGCCTATATCTATAGATAAGATCCCCTTGCCGTAATAGTTCTAAGTACCTTGAAGATGTTACACAGCAGAGTCGTTAGGGTTCAGGATACATTTTTTGGGAGTTAATACATGAAACATTCAAAACTGGACTCGTTTTGCTTTCTTGCCAAGAGTTTGATTGGATTTTCAAGGAGCGACAAATTGACCTAGGTTATCGTGAGGACTTAAAACATAATTTTCCAAAGCATTTAGCCTGGTAAAATTTTGTAAAGACTCCTTTGCCTTCATCTGGGCAAATGCTTCAAATGCTGCAGCATTGGCTCCCTGTTAAATCCAGAATAGAATTTAAAATTCTCCTCCTCACATATAAAGACCTTAATGATCTAGCTCCATCATACATCAGAGATCTGATTGTTCCATATGTTCCTAACAAGGCACTTCGTTCTCAGACTGCAGGTTTACTGGTGGTTCCTAGAGTCTCTAGAAGTAGAATGGGAGGCAGATCCTTTAGTTATCAGGCTAATCTCCTGTGGAACCAGCTCCCGGTTTTGGTCCATGAGGCGGACACCCTATCTACTTTTAAGGCTAGGCTTAAAACTTTCCTTTTCGATAAAGCTTATAGTTAGAGTGGCTTAGTTTATGAGGGAGGGAGCTTTCCTCCCTCCCTGTTGGATGGAGTAAGGGGGAGTCAGGTTTAGCCTAAACCGGCTCAGTTATGGTTGAGGTGCAAACATACCCTCCATTTCTGCTACCTGTATGACCCTTTCTCTTTTCCAATGGTTATAATCAGTCTGACAGAGAGAGGTACCCCAATCCTTGTGGTTTTTAGTATAATAATGACCATCAGTGGGACCCTTTGTGGGGTGCCTTGAAACGACATTGTTGAAAATAAGCGCCGTCTAACTAAATAATCTGAACTGAAACTATCTGTGTAGTTATGCTGCTATAGGCTTAGGCTGCTGGAAGACATAATGACCACTTTCACCCTCTTCGCTACATTCTCACACTACTCTCCAATCTTGCATTATTTGCTGTTATTTCAGCTTTTAACTTTGTTCTCTCTCTTTTCTCTTCCTAGAAGCTACACCTGGCCTGGCTCTGTGTCTACCCGTGACACCTTTCTGGAGAGGGGAATCGTCCGAGCTTCTGCTGGCAACAAATTAATGCTCACCCTCTACCGATGATCCACATGGCCCTGTCTTTTAGTGTTTAACCCTTTCTCTCTCCTAGACATGGCTACTGGCTGAGCTTTTATTGTGACTAACTCTATATGCTCTCTTTCAGACTCTAACCTTGAAAACTGGCTCAGAGTTTATCTGTTCTTTCTAGATGAAACGACTAAAGGAGCTACATCCATTAACATTTACTTTTCCTTCCCACGGAAAGGACTCCTGGATCAGTGCTTCTTTGTTCTCTTTGTGTCTCTGCTCTGTTCTCTCTAACCCCCAGTTGGTCGTGGCAGATGGCCGCTCACACTGAGCCTGGTTCTGCTGGAGGTTTCTTCCTGTTAAAAGGGAGTTTTTCCTCTCCACTGTCGCTACATGCATAATCAGTATGAGGGATTGGTGCAAAGTCAACGCCAGTGACTGCCCACTGTTTCTACATGCTCATCCGGGAGGAGGGAATGCTGCAAGTCACTGACTGGATGCAATCTGCTGGGTTTCCTTAGACAGAAAAACTTTTTATCCAATTTGAATAAATAACTGAATCTGACTGCACTGTTCAATGATTAGGATTAACTGTAATGTATGTACCTGACTTTTGTGAAGTGCCTTGAGACGACATGTGTTGTGAATTGGCGCTATATAAACAAAAGTGAATTGAATTGAATCTAAGTATATACAGTATCTCACAATGGTGAGTACATCCCTCACATTTTTGTAAATATTTTATACCGTTTCATGGGACAACATGGAAGATATGGCACTTTGATGCAATGTAAAGTAGTTAAAGTACAGCTTGTAAAACAGTGTCAATTTCCTGTCACCTCAAAGTAAGTAAACGCATAGCCATTAATTTCTAAACCTCTGTCAACAAAAGTGAGTACAGCCCTGAGTGACATTGTCCAAATTGTGTCCAAAGTGTCAATATTTCGCGTGGCCACCATTATATACCAGCACTTCATTAACTCTCATGACAATGGCGTTCACTAGAGCTTCGCAGATTGCAACTGGAATCTACTTTCACCCCTCCATGATGCCAAAATATAGCTGGTGGATGTAATAGACCTTGCACTTATACACCTTCCTATTGAGGATGTCGCCACACACGCCTGACACCATCTGAACCGAATAAGTTTATCTTGGTCTCATCAGACCACAGGACATGGTTATAGTAATCCATGTCCTTAGCCTGCTAGTTTTCAGCAAACTGTGGTTTTTTGTGCACAATCTTTAGAAGAGTCTTCCTTCTGGGAAGACAGCCATACAGACCAGTTTGATGCAATGTGCAGTGAATGGTCTGAGAACTGACAGGATGACCTCCCTTACAACCCCCCTTCCCCTCAGACTCATTTATTTATTTTGAAAGGACAACCTCTGGATACTGGATATGAGCATGTGCACCCAGCTTCTTTGGTGGACTGTGGCGAGGCCTGTCTGAGTAGAACCTGTCCTGTTATACCAGTTTATGGTCTTGGCCACCATGCTGCAGCTTAGTTTCAGGGTGTTGGCAAACTTCTTATAGCCCACGCTGTCCATATGTAGAGCAACATCTATTTTATTCCGATCCGCAGAGAGGTCTTTGCAATGAGGTGCCATGTTGAACTGCCAGTGACCAGTATGAGAGAGTGTAAGAGTGATTACACCAAATTTAACACACCTGCTTCCCATTCACACCTGAGATCTTGTAACACTAACGAGTCACATGAGACCGGGGTGGCAAAATGGCTCATTGGGCACAATTTGGACATTTTCACTTGGGACTGTGCTCACTTTTGTTGCCAGACGTTTTGACATGAATGGCTGTGTCTTGAGGTATTTTGAGGTGACAAGTTACATTGTTATACAAACTGTGCATTGACTACATTGTATCAAAGTGTCATATCTTCAGTGTTGTCCCATGAAAAGATATAAAATATTTACAAAAATGTAAGGGGTGCATTTACTTTTGTGAAAAACTGTATATGTGATATGTACACTCCCAAAAGTCTTGGGGAACATCAAGTGTCATTCAGCAAAGACAGGCCTTTGTGTTTTTTTTGGTCAGCGGTGAAATTGACCTTGAAACTCTTGCATGAATGGATTTTTTGCCACGTCTCTAGTTGAATTCTGAACACCACCCTTAGCTGAGGGAAAAGTAAGGCCTGCAGGGCTTTAGATTGTGTTCTTGGTTCTTTTGTGACTTCCTGATGAGTTATTGATGCATTCTTGCAGTAGTTGGGGAGACCGGCTATTCCTCAGAAGGTAAACCACTTTTTCGGATTTTCTCCATTTGTCAACAATGGCCCCCACAGTGGTTCACTGGAGTCCTAAATCTTTAATGGTTTTGTAACCCTTTCCAGTCTGATAGATGTCAGTTGCTTGGCTTTTCATGTGTTCTTACATTTCTTCAGATCAGAGCAGGACATGATCCTACAAGTCTGACAGTAATTTCTACAGGTCTGACAGTCAACAGATCTGGGAATGGTTTGTAAAATTAAACACACCAAATGTGTTTAATCACAGTTATTTAATGATTTATCAAGGGGGCATGTTTTTCACAGACAGCCACATTTTTTCCATTGATAGGTGAAATCACTTGAGTAGTCAGTCATTCAGGCAATCATTTACTGCTTCTTCCATAGTTGGTCGTGGGGAAGCAGGTGCCTGTAAATTTGAAAAGTGTGTTGTGTATTTAGTCCGGTTATCTTTGCCAGGGCTGCATGGCGGCGCAGCTGGTAGCACCGTTGCCTTGCAGCAAGAAGGTCCTGGGTTCAACTCCCAGTCGGGGGTCTTTCTGCATGGAATTTGCATGTTCTCCCCGTTCATGTGTTGGTTCTCACCGGATATTCCGACTTTCTCCCACAGTCCAAAAACATGACTGTTAGGTAAATTGGTCTAAAATTGCCCTTAGGTGTGAAAGGGTGTGGGCATGGTTGTTAAAAGATGAATGAATGAATCTTTGCCTGATATTTAAATTTCTTTGATGACCTAAAATGTTTAAGTGTGACCAAAAAGCAAAAAAATATAAATCTGAGTGGGGTCAATACTTGTAACACACTCTGTAACTGTGAGTAGTGCCAGCCTGAATTGAATAATTCTTTACAAAAATGTGATGATAAACAGAAAATATGATTTGTATCTGTTGCTGACAACAGGAGGTATTTCAAAAGAACAATAAAGATGACACTATGAACAAAACGTTATATGTACGGTATATATAAACATTAACGTTCACAAAAACAGTTGTGTAGAAATGTGCATGTTGTATTTCCTTCTGTTTAGTCTGATGTTCATTTAAAAATAAAGATCTAAAATTGTCATATTGTGATTTGAGATTTTATTTAATGGAAATTTAGAAAAAAAATCACAAAAATCAAATTTGAAAATTACATATACTTTAAAATAACTTACCCTTGTTGCTTTAGTAGTTTTATGAGTAAATGACAAACACACTGGCCTTACAACACTGCTCAGACTTCTGTGTTCATGTGTGTTTAGTCTGATAAGAGACAGTGACCCATTCTCCACAAAATGAGCCCCATCTGAGCTTTGACTTCAGCAAATAATTGGATCATGATCTGCTGATGTCCCTTGCCACCCAGAATGCATCCTGAGACAGTATTACAGAAAGGGACAGCCTCTTATGGGAGACTTAAATATTGTACTGACAAAATATTGACGTTATACATAGTGGAGTCTCTACTTATAAATTAATTGTCATAATCTGCCTGCAGTTTTTAGTTCTGTTTACTTCCTCTTCACTGCCATGTTCTGCACTTTCTTTATTTCAGTTAATTCAGGTTTATTAGATTCATTCTGCTGTTTAGTTGTTTATTACTTCCCTTGTTAGATTTTTTTAGTTTGTATTTCCTTATAGATCTGGTTCCTACCTGTTTTTGTTCTTTTGGCAGTCTCATTGTTTACTTATTTCAGTTCACTTAGATATTTTCTGTTACCTCCCTGCATTCCCTGCTCATCAGTGTTAATTAGACACTCTCCCTCAGTTACCTTCAGTCTCTCTCACACTAGCTGCACCTGGTTCTCTCCTTGATTAACTCCCTCAGTTCATTTGTCCCTTCTCCACTTCTTTTAGCATTTATACTCAGGTTTTCTGTTCTCGCCACTAGATCCTCCTGCTTGTGCACGTCTATGCCCTATGGTACTTCCAAGCTTCTGTACATTGCTTGTATGTATCACAGCTGTTGTGTAAGTAGATGCTTCATTTTATAATAAACTTGAAACGACTCACCATGCCGCTTCCTCGCTTAACACTGCACCATGGTCCTACACAACTATAGCAATTCCTGACATTATTTAAATTATATTTTTCAATGAACCACAGTCCCGTCGACTTATTGTGTCTAATAAAGCACATTTATGTCATAATATGTTTAAAAACCACAGGTTGAACATGTGTCTTTTAAATAGGGCTAATGATGTGGTGCCATTTAAAACTGGGCTGCCTATAACAGAAAAAAGACAACATTTGAGCAACACCAGACAGGTTTACTGAGCCTGCTGTTTAGTGTCTTTGTTAAAATTACCTGCTAGACCTGAAATAACCATAAAAACATGAAAGTGTGTTTGAAGGGTAGCTGTTAACCAAGTACAGCCACAAAGAACGACATTGGCACATCATGAATATACTTATCGTGATAATGGGAAACATGACATCTAAATTTAGATTTCACACATTTACATTCAGAGTGAAATGAACCTAACTCTTTATAAATACTTTTTTAATTCAATTTAAGACACATTTTTTGCTTCATACACAGCTGATGTTAATAGTCAAATGAACACTGTTACATAAAAAGTACTAACTCACAGACTGAATAAAATTAGGAGAGGAGTTCAGAAGCTTTTTTGATTATTCTTTATACTTTTTTTCCTCAATGAGGGAGGCACAGAGATTGCTTCTTTGTTTGACCTAAAAAATCAAAAAAGCTGAACCTTCTAAAATTTGATCCAAAGTTGAGGAAGAAACCTTCGGTATTTTAATGCAGTTTGAAAAGATTACCTTTAAAACTTCAGTCTCTTAATTTAGGGATTTTACTGTTACTCCCCTGATAGTGAAAGTTTGTATGCACCAGTTATTTAAAATTAAAAGCACTCAAAATAAACACAAACCTTACTTTTGGAGTTAACAGAAAGAAAAAGGTACAGTTACCAAGTGTAAGTTGGTCCTTGCAAAGGCTTTATACACATGATAAAAAGCTCTTCAGTCTCTCCGAATTCTTCAGCTTATGTACAGATATGTTCTATATGTACAACATTAAAGGTAAATCTTCTTTTTCTACAGCTAACCTCCAAAAACACACCTATGGAATGGAATGGAATGGAATGGATCCTAACCTCGCTATGTTTTCCCCTTCCATATCCATGAAAGTTGAGGCCTGTAAAATAATAAAGGTTTAATAGCAGCTCAATTTACAGTTGTTTCCTCCTCAAACGGACTCAGATCCTCACTTCCTCTGTATGTTCCTAAGAAGGTACGAACAGAGTGCAGTCCTGCAAAACAGCTGACATGTAGTAAGAATTGGTCCTTGAGGTTTTAATCTCATGCCAGAGAGTAGATGGTATTCATCGGTGAGTGGAGCTCCAGATTTCCTCCAAAGTCCAAGTCTCTCACATCTCTCCTGGTTCCTGTGTACTGGCCAATGAAAGATCCATCCTCATTGAACTGGATTTCTCCTCCTTCTCCATATTCCACCAAGCTGTCGTCGCTGTCTGATCGCTTCATTATCGCCTCCACAGATGACTGAGCTCTCTGAAGCCCTCTTTCCTCCTCTCTGCCAGAAATAGTAGGTTGTCAGGACAAATGTGATCTCATGAGTGTACTTTATAGGAAAAAATATAGTGAAGGTGGGGATCTAATACATTACTGCTCATACCTTCGAGGATAGGGCAGAGTTGAGACCCGTGCTATCCTAAAACATGAATTTGCAAACAATAGAATTAAAATGATTACATTTTAGAAGGTAAAAAACTAAGTTTTGTTCACAAAACAATTATTTTTAAGTGTCAATAAGTCAACATTTAGTATTTTCATACCTTTCAAGGGACCTTGAGTGGTTCAGTGGAATAAACAGAAGGTTGAGGTTTTGGAAGGGAAAGGTTTAGATAGAGAAAGGCAGGTAAACAAAAAATTGCTGATTAATCAAAGTGTTACAAAAAATAAGGTCAGAAATCCGATTTGCACTGTATCTGTGCTCAGATGTGCTAAATCATGATTAACACTGAAGATACCAAGGGAGTTTCTTAACCATCAGAAGCCCATGATGCAATGCATTTCTCCACTGACCATGATCTCATATGGACAGATATTATTGTCATCGTAATCTTACAGCAAAGTAGTCTACTGATAATTTTGTTTTTTTTAGATGTGTACTACTCAACACGGTAACCATGGAATCTGATCACTTGAGTCAGCTCTCATCTGGATACACACTCATTCAGTGGTATTTTATGCTCTGAAAAATTAGCTTTCAAGTTCACAAACTTCCTGATCTTTTAGACATTTTTACTGGGAGCTGTGTAAAATATACATTTCTGTTTTCACACTCCACCTATTAGACATCAAAGAACATTATTTTGAAAGTGTAAAAATCACACGTGCAGCAAAGCTGACAAACTGCAACCTAGCTGTGAACTAATTACTTAGTAAACTATCTTGGTGCCCCATTGCAAAGATGGGAACTTATGTCTACACCTTAGACATGAGTCACATTTAAGTCACAAAAACAAAACCTTTAGACTTGACTTGCACGTAAGCGCAGCGAATCGAGTATAACAAACAGTCATTATCTCATATATTCAGAGGTGAAAGTAAGCCGGTAGACATAGCTCTGAGTAAATGTCTACTCCAAGCTAATGCAGTGTATAGAAATGACTGGTTGCCATGGTAACGTTATGCTTAGTAAGTATTGGTTCTCTGTAATTTTTCTCGACGTCACATCTCAGTAAAAGAAGTTAACAGCAGTTTCCTAGGTCAATGAACTATTCACTGTGCTCCTAGCTGTAGGCACAGATGTCTCTCAAACAGAACTGCATTAAATGACTTCAGGTTGTTTCAGGGCAAAATAAACCAAACCTACTTGCAACATCTTTTATCTCAATCTTTAGATTTCATTCAGATCTTCTGCAAAGACACTTTTGGTTCTTCCAAAGAAAAACATTTTCTGTTTGATTCATTCAGGAACTCAACATTGGGTGCTGTAATCCTGCTTCTAATTTTTGTTTGCACATAAATAAATATTTATGTTTCTAGTGAGGTAAATATTTAGTTTTAAAATACTTCGGAGTGGACAATATTTCTATTTGTACACATTGAATTAAATGTTCTGAAAAATATAAAGATGGTACATGTTCATTTGTTAAATTAGGTTTAAGGATGTTAAGAGATTTGAAATTCAAATTTGGATATGGGCAGAAGACTTCAGACTAGGACAAATTGACACAGCAAACTTTCACTGTTCATTTTAAAGTGAGCAAGATGGTTATAACCAACACATTAAACTCAAGGGGTCAAAAGTCCTCTAACCAACTGGCTATTCCAGAGTGATTGGATTAGGTTTCTAAATACTTGTGCAATGTGCCAACCGGTAAAAACCTGATTTTATTTATTTTTCAAAAAATCATTCTTAGGATAGGATCTTTTGGAAAGAAATTGGTTTGACATTGTCACAGAGCATCTTTAATTTATAAAGGAGACTTACATTGCACAGATAAAGAGCAAATCAATGCAAAGAAACAATGTTATCAGAATATAATCGGCACTAATAGTGCCATAGGAATGCGTTAATGTGTGACATTAATGCTGATTAACAGCTAAATACAATAACAGAACTGTTGATCTGCTAATTGGAATGTTTACCTGTAATCAAATGATCCCTCCTGATCTTTATCATCCACCAGCTCCAATGAAATGTCCCTTTTGTCCCGCACTAATTCATGGAAAAAGTTTACTTTAAATAGTTTGCCAGGAAAATAGAAGCTAACAGCAATTGTTTTGTTGAATATCTACAGTGACTTTACTAATGAATCTAATACTAATTTTAGCTAGGACATATGTGCAAAACACAAAAAACTGGACACAGCAATTTACGCTGGCTTAAAATATTATTTTTTCCATGCAGCTCTGCAAACTCTGGAATATTTTACATGTGTGCAATTATTAACTAATAAAGTAGTTGTATTTAGGAATGTCCTCCCTTGTACCTGGATATTTCCCCCCTCGGCTCCTCTTGATGAAACAAACTATGAGGAGGATCAGCACGATGAGAGCCACAGCACACATGATGCCAATGAACCACCCCTGAGTGGAAATATCCACCTGATCCTGAGCATATACTGGGACACACAAGCACAGAAGATGAAAGTCAACATCTTCTCAGCACCCCAAGGCTGTAAAAAACCTAGAACAACAATGAATTACTTTCTGTGGTGTAGTGGGGAGACTCCTCAGTATGCCACTCTCCCTGTCCAATCCGAGTTCGTGCAGCCACTGAGAATCTGTAACGAGTGTAGCGGTCGTATCGCCGAATTGAGAAGCTTGTCACGTTAGGTGGGAACTCCTCCACTTTCAGCTCCTCTCCTCTGGTTGTATTCACTGTGGAGAGGTTGGATGTTTCAGAAGACTTTGACAACTCTTGATGCTGGAACAATGAACTTTTAAGAACCTAATCTTCTCGTTGAGTGGTTACAAAAGTGTTTATTGCCCTCTTTAGAAGAGACTTCAGTAGTATCTGGATCTCTATGTACAGATACTAGAATGTTATTATGGTTATAATGGGATGTGGTCCATCACCAGATTTTCAGGAATTATTGTAAATATTGGATTTTATGATTCTCTGACTATGTTTGGCATTGTGTGTTATAGTGTTTTGGCATACCTGTCTGGTATTTGAGGCTGTAACCAGTGATGATACCATTAGGCTCTTCTGGTACATCCCAGTCAACATAAATACTGTCCAGATGTCGTTGTTGGATCCTGAATGATCTTGGAGCAGATGGTACTGTAAAAACAAGCCCAGGGATGTTAATTCAACTTAGAACTTGCAGATTCATGGTAAAGGATATCTTCTTAGTTTATAAATATTTTTTTTTTGCATTTAATTTTTTTACCTCCTTCAGGTGTGGAGAAGTGGATGTGATTACTTGGTGGTCCTTCATACCGGCTGTTTGTCACCACTATGTACATCTTGTAGTTGCTATAGGGAATGAGCTCAGTGACTATGCCCGAGGGTTCTGGGTCATTATTTGGAAACACTTGAGACTTCATGCCTCTATTGACCCTGTGCCACCTCAGCTGGCTGCTGTCTCTCCAGTAGTAGACCTTAATATTCAGAAGAAACACTTTTCAGTCTAATTTGATTGATTAATAAAACAAAGGAAAAAACCCTACAAAACAAAGTACTTTTCAATAGAATTATCAGTAATACCAAAACATTTCAAAAGCAGCTGGAAATAAACATAAATGTAGATTATTAAAATGTACATAAATAATCCCTGTAGGCAGAATTTTTATATGTGCTTCTCTAGTCTTTAAGACAAACTTAAGCACTCTTTACACTGTATCCACATTCATCCAGTTGCACTCACTAACCTGCATGGTACAACTGTGCTGCTGCATGGATAACACACAGTAAATTTGCAGGAATAAACTGTTTGTTTGCACATCTGACGATTTGTGTCTCCTTAAACTATTTTTAGCAACACAAACTGATAGCAGCATATTTTTCTTCATTCTACACATTCAAACAACAACAAGACAGAGGGAAGAATAGGAACAAATAGGGATTCTAAAGCAGTATGTGTGCCAATTTTTTATAATGAGACAGTCTTTCAGAGATACAGTAGTCTATTGCTGCATTTTTAATTTATTCTTCTATGTGCAGTAGCCATTGTATGATCTTGAGTTTTGGAATTGATCTCTGACTTCCCAAAAGCAAATGTTAGTTGTTTTCTTTTTAAATTATTTCCCAGATGTAAAGAAAAGAAACATTTTTATATTAATATAGCCATTATTACCATAAAGCTATCTCAGTGTACAGAGAGGGTTCAGTAGCTATTAACGTGTTTCATGTTTTGTTGCAGTATCAGGGACCCACCTTGTATTCTTTCAGTTCTCCCATGATAGTTTCACGTGTCACTGGGTCCCAGTGTACTGTAACCTGAGTGCTCTCAATGTCAGAGACTCTCAAGTTCAGGGGTGCCGCAATTGGGCCTTGAAAAAAACAGAAATGGCATGCTAACTTATCTTTACTGTCAATAAAACATTTTTTGGAGCCATTTGTAGGGAAGAAAAAAACAATATGAAAAACAAACAAAGCGGTATTGTCCAGCCAGTGTGTGGTGTACTCTTCCAATTAACTGCAATATATCATGTGTTAGCTTGGTGGAAATTTAGTTCCTAAAACAGTAAGTAGAGCAGTTTGTAGTTTCTGCTACAGTCTCTTGTTCGATTTATAAAGTTGGAGAAACTGTGACAATATATTGGGAATATGCCACAGACTATTTTCTGGGGACTCCCTTTTTTGGGGTGTACTTTTTCAAACTTCTCACTCAGATTTAAGTGATAAAGCAGCAAAAAAAAAAACAGTAAAGTACTTACGATCTTCACCAGAATAACCAGTGACCACAGGCGACTCTGGTCCGAGCCCAAAGTCATTAACTGCCTGGACCTTGATGTCATAGGGGGTGAAGGTGTCTGCATCATAAATGTAATATTTCAGCCACTTTGTAGTTGCATTTTTCCACTCTTCACGGGAATCTTTCCTTCTCCACCACACCAGATACTTTAAGTGTGGTCCATTCCACTCTCTCCATGTCAGAGGCTGGAAACATAATAATTGGCAGTTATATATATTATGATTATGTGTTAAGTAGAATTTAACTGGCAAACTCCTGGAGGTAAAAACACTTTTACAATTTTTTGTGATTCCTAGTTACCTCCCAGCTGATTTCCATGTTATTTCTCCATGTACCCACACCTTTCACATTCTTTGGAATGACATCAGGTGCTGTACAAGAAACAATATTATCTGTAAGACTTTGACACAGAAAGATACGTTGACCATTGTGGAACATTATATTTTTTATCAATCATTAATTTAAAGCCACATACTGTAGGCTATTATTTTTTAAAGCTGAAAGAAACAAGCTGATTTGGTTTTATTAAAAGTAAAGAATTAAACTTCTTTTTTCTTTGTGATCAGGAGGTTGTTGAGCACAGTGACTACTCATTAACTGGTAATCTTAAGTGAATCCTAAGCAGCAGATTGACTCAGAGCCTGAGGGATTTGTTCGTGTACTCTACATCACACTGTAGATTGCCTAAAGCCAAAAACTGAAATTGAGAAACATTTTCGTTAACTAAAATAAATAAAAACTGTAATTAAAAGGGAAAAATTATAACTAACTGGAACTGTATTGTGCGTTTATAAAACTAACTAAATTGTACTGAAATTATAGATATAATACCCTTCGTTTTCATGTTTATTTAACTTATTAATAAAGCTTATTTATAAAGCTTGTCAACTGATGTGAAATGTATTCTTTTTTCATTAGCAGTTTACGTCAGCTGTCAGCATCGTACGACACACCATAGTCCCTGGCGGCACCATATAAATTACATTTTGCTCACCACACTAGCCCACAAAATGACAACAGCAAAAGTTGTAAGAAAGCACCAGAGTCCTGGTTAAGATTTCTTCGAGTATGACTGCGAGAGAGATAAAAGCAAGTGTCTTGTAGTAGAAACAGGTGAAAACACACATGGGAAACTTATCAAGGGGAAAAAGCCCACAAAACGTCCATTTGAAAAGTGCATACAACAGGGCTAATTGCAAATAGCTTGACAAGCTAACCTCTCTGAGTAGCTGTAGCTAACATCGCGTCCAGGTAGCACCAGGAAGGAAACAACCATAATGGAGTGCTTTTGACCAAGCTAATACACCAGTAAATACACAGGAACACCGCAAGCAGGAGGATGCATTGGTAAATATGTTTATTGAGACTGAGATGTCCGCATGGCTATGTGATTGAAATTAAATTTAAATTATATTGAATAGTATTATATAAGTTCATATTATGTTCACATGGGTCCTTAGTCAATGGACTATTTTCAGCAGCTGCAGTGTTACACACCTTTTCTACTTAAGGCTGCTATCTTGTGGACAGTTGGTTGTTCAATAGTAACTGAATTTATTTTTTCAAAATGGTATCTCTTGTGGATTCTTTATTACCTAATACTTACTGTACTGAAAAATCCAAAACTATTATACCCTAACATACAAATATAAAACTTAACAGGCTATAATATAAACAGTTTTTTTTTTTCAAAATACTAACATAATGACTCCTTTATTACCTGCAGGTACTTTCTTAGTTTTAAACCCTTACTTCTCAGTATGACATTACTCATGCAGAATCAAACGTTTCAGGAAAAGAGCAGGATTTTGAACTTATAGTTGAAGTTGTTTCAGAAAATTTTAATAAAATGTAATTTAGTTTAATGAGTAAGTTGATTGAATGACTGTATCAATAGCAGAGAAACCAAATTAGCAGATAGAAGTTGCATAAAAATGCTCCTATGCACAGGTCACTTTGGTTCTGATGAAAAACTTAGTCTTTGTCTTATCTGACCAAAACATTGCTATTTTAGTTAAAGTCCCTGTAGCGATCAGCAAACGCCACATATTACATTGATGATAGTAAGAATGAAAAAGCTTTTTTTGGCACGCCCTGTAAACAACAGGTTGGGATGCAGACAACATCTACTGGTTGTCGTGGACACTTGCCAATCCCAAGAAGCGACTATTTCGTACAGTTCTCCAAAAGTGAGTTTTGGAGATTTTTTTTAACCTCCCTTACAATCCTCCTCCATGTACATGGCCACAAGACAAACTTAAAGCCTTGTCGTATGAATGTTTAGAGCTGACTATAGATATGAGATTTGTGAAATTTAGGTAAGGTTTGTTTAAAAGAACAGTTTACTTGTTTTTACTTGTTGACACTGCCTGACCTATGGCATTTAACACACATCTGTTTTACCTAAACAGCATGTTTTCTTTGAAGAGGACCTAAGTCATATGTATTCTGCAAAAAAAAAAGAAATTTAAGGATTGCTCTGACTGCACTGTATGTCATTAAAGCACAAATAAATCAAACATGTTTCCCATGTTTATAATATAATAATTGCAAATATCACAGTGTCACTAAGCATCACACTCACGTGCACCGCTGGTCTGGAAGCGCTTAGATGGACGACTGGGACGACTCGATCCAATTTCATTGATAGCAGTGACTCTAAACTCGTAGTAGGTGAAAGGTGAGAGATGCAGAATGACAGAGTTGAGATTTCCTGGGTATGTTGAGAGGTTTTTCCACTTTCCTGGTATCCAGTCATCATCATCATACTGCACTAAATACTCTGTCAGAAAGCAGAAATTTACGGGTAATATTGTCATAAAGAACACACGCAAAAAAATATTTCAAAAGCAAATTATGTGTATGTATTCCTGTGAGCTTATTTAGTTAAAAGATGTTACCATTAATGGGGCTGTGATTGCTGTCTCCAGGAACCCAACTGAGTCGTACACTACGTTCATATGGATCTGACAGCTCCAAGTCAGTGGGAGGATTTGGACGGTCTACAAATTAACAAAGTAAAACAATACAAAAAAACAAACACAATAACAATTAAAAGACCATTAAGCAACTGAATTGCTAAAATATGTTTTTCTTCCTCTGGGTCCTACCCATCACCATTAGGTGTGCTGATGCAGACTTCTGTTCCATCTCATTTTGGATGACACATGTGTAATTTCCCTCATCGCCTCTGTTTACATTGGTAATGACCAGATTTGATTCATCCAAGGAAACTCTGACAAAGTAAAAAAAAATGCTTATTTGATCACACTGAAACACAAAGTATACCTTCTGCTGTAAAAGAAAGACGAGACATAAATTCACATTGAAGATTACTCTTTTTTTTCTATAATACGTTTAAAAAAAATCACCCACCTCCAACTAAGAGCGACTTGCTTTTTGTTTTTCATCCATGTTGTGGTGACTGGAATAGTGATATCTGCTTTTACTCCACATTCGAGGCGAACATCACTTCCACGCATGACTTTCATAGTCTGTGGTCTGGTGACAATTATTATGGGCTCTGAGAAGAATAGTAAACAATGCCATTATTAGACCTTGACTAGAGCCTCTTGCTGACTTAAACATTTTCTTTGCTTCTGTCATCTTTACCTTTGACATCTACTCGGACTTGATTCTCATCTCTCCCTGCGATGTTGCTGATCACACACAGGTAGGTTCCCTGGTCTTCAATCTGGATGCGTTTGATCTCCAGAGTCCCATTACTGTGGGTCTTGAAACGATTTCCCTCAAGATTTCCTTGTCCATATTTGGACCTGTGTCAGACAACCCATAGACATACAGATACTGGAAGTTTGCTCTCTTAATTCACCCAAGGCAAATACAATCTCAAACACTGTGGAATTACCATCGCAGTTCAGGCATGGGAGAGCCAAAAAAGCGACAGTCTAAAAAGGCATGATGTCCCTCTATCGTCTTCAGGAGCTCATTCCTGGTCCCGATAATACGAGGAGTTGCATCTGAGGGGAAAAAATACAAGTGCATCTCAATAAATCTGGTTCAGAGATTCAGTTCCAAAAGTTAAACTTATATAGATTAAAGAAACAGATTGATATTTATATCAAGATTTTACTTATGGTAATTTTAAGGATTTTGTCTTAGAGGAGAAATATTATGTTGTGGTCTGCAGAATCATTAGGAAGACTGGACATTTCTACCCACGACACGGACGGTAAGTCAGAAAAGATCATTGCTAAAGAAATTGACTATTCGCTCACTGTTGTATGTTGATGAAAAGTTGAGTGGAAGGAAAAATGTGGTAGAAAAATGTAAACAAGCAATAGGGATAAACAGAACTGAGATGACTGTGAAGCAAAGACCTTTTAAGCTTTATAGGGAGATTCCCAAGGCATCAACTGCAGCTGGAATAAGTGCTTCTGGATCCACCACCTATAGAGTATCTTGGATGTGAGCTACACATAGTATTTCATTCCTTGTGTTAAGCCCCTCCTAAACCACACTGTAAGAGGCATCTTAAATGGGGTAGGGAGAAAAAGACTGGACTTTTACTCACTCTGAAGGTCTCTTTTCAGATGAAAATGTAAATTAGGCATTTCATTTAGAAATCAATGTCCCAAAATCTGGGGGAGCTCTGCTATTTAAGCAAGCTGGGCTTCCTGAACACCTTAGCAAAGCTACAGACTGATTGCCTCCTAGCAACTCCACATTGATACAGTCTATCATGCAAAAGGAGGCCTGACGATGGAGTGAGTGAATATACTATACAGTAACTGGACATACTTTTCAGTACTCTACCAAAAGTGATTTTTTTAAGTAGATTACTTTTTTTTTTTTTGCTTAACATAGACAAAATTTTACCCTCAGGGTTGTTCTAACAACTAATCTACAACCACTGGTACATCTAGCATACAGAAAACATATTCTGGCTGGGAACCAGAGGACTCTGAAATCCCAGTGGAGACACAAACCAACATTTGTAAAGGCAGTTTGGAGTTTTGTACCTCAAATGTAAAATGTTATTTTCACTAAATAACTGAAGCTTAAGATTTGCTTCAAAAGACATAGAAAAGATAAATTTGCCTTCCTTTTAAATAGCATATCGATGTGGTTGTAATGTTACACGAAGCTGTCCATTGGTGTCTACAGTATATGTGGTTGAAATGTTGTTAAAGTTGATCAAATTAACTAACAAAAAATTAACTTAAAAAAAAAAGGTCACACACTATAATATTTTGTTGGACCACCTTTAGCTTTGATTATGGCACGCATTCGCTGTGGCATTCTTTTGATAAGCTTCTGCAATGTCACAAGATTTATTTCCACCCAATGTTGCATTAATTTTTCAACAAGATCTTGCTTTGATAATGGTATAGTCTGACTGCTGCGCAAAGCCTTCTCCAGCACATCCCAAAGATTCTCAATGGGTTTAAGGTCTGGACTCTGTGGTGGACAATCCATGTGTGAGAATGATGTCTCATGCTCCCTGAACCACTCTTTCACAATTCGACCCCGATGAATCCTGGCATTGTCATCTTGGAATATGCCTGTGCCATCAGGGAAGAAAAAATCCATTAATGGTATAACCTGGTCATTCATTATATTCAGGTAGTCAGCTGACCTCATCCTTTGAACACATACTGTTGCTGAACCCAGACCTAACCAACTGCAGCAACCCCAGATCATAGCATTGCCCCCACAGGCAAGGTACTAGGCATGATGGGTGCATCACTTTACCTGCCTCCCTTCTTACCCTGATGCGCCCATCACTCTGGAACAGGGTAAATCTGGACTCATCAGACCTTATGACTTTCTTCCATTGCTCCCTAGAAAACTGAAGCCTTTTTTTGCGGTTAGCCTCACTGATTAGTGGTTTTCTTAAGGCTACACAGCTGTTCAGTCCCAATCCACTGAGTTCCCTTTGCATTGTGCGTTTGGAAATGCTCTTACTTTTACTATTAAACATAGCCCGGAGTTCTACTGTTGTTTTTCTTCAATTTGATTTCACCAAGCGTATAAGTTCCGGATTTTTTTCCGGCCACATTTCTTCCTTGAAGACGATGGGTCCCCACTATCCTTCTAGTTTTTAATCATGCGTTGGACAGTTCTTAACCCAGTTTTGGTAGTTTCTGCAATCTCCTTAGATGTTTTCTCAGCTTGATGCATGCCAATAATTTGACCCTTCTGAAACAGACATCTTTTCCACGACCACGGGATGTGTCTTTCGACATGGTTGTTTAAGAAATGAGAAGCAACTCATTGTACCAGTTGGGGTTAAATAACTTGTTCCCAGCTGAAACACAATCGCCCATTCAGTAATTATCCAATGCGAGGCTTGTACCTCTTTGCTTAGTTAAATCCAGGTGGCGACTTTTTTTTGGCCAGGCAGTGAATGTTAACTGACGGTTGACCACATAGAAGAGTGCTTCGAATACATCTAATAGATGTTTTAGATTTTTTGATTGTTTATGACCCTTTGTTAAAATCTTCAACTTCTGGCTCAGACATGATTTTGGAAAGTAACTGAATTCTCTCCAAGTAAGAAAACTTACGCAGCACGTTGACAAATACATTGGCCAGTAGGTACCCATACTCATTGGAGGCATTGCACTGATAGACGGCAGTGTTTTCACTGGACACACTCCGAAAAGTTATCGTTTCTCCAGACACCTGCCTGTTAGGCTGTGGTGTGGAAGCTGAAAGAGAAATGACATGTGGATGAAGACTGTGCCAGATTAATTAATAATTAATATTAATTATTAATATGAATATTCACATAAACACACTTTTGGCACCCCTGGTAAAGATGCATTAAAAGTATTAAAATATAATTAATCTTAAACAAAACAACTCCCAAATATGTTTGCCTTTTTAAAAAAAAAACACAGGTGGCTTTTGCCAGCAGGAAAGCGTTTAGTCTTCTATTTTTTGTCTTCTCTTCAGCTAATGCCAAAGCTTGCTGCAGAATTTAGTTCCAGGATCTTAGATTTCCATGGAAAAAGGATGATTTTAGTTTTGGGTGAAACACTGCATATATTTTAGATTCTCATCCTTCATGTTCATTTAGAACAGAAAGAGGCCCACAGTATCGCACATCCTGCACCATCATTAGCAGCCTGTATGAAATGCTTTGGCACATATTTATCATTGGCTTCATGTCAAACTCACCAGTGTTTGTTCCCAAAAGGTTCAATCTTAGTCTCATCTGTACAGAGCATATGGTATTAGTTCCAGTCCTACACTTCCAGTCCTACACTTACAACTGTGATGGTGGGACAGAGAAGGATTCTTCTTTGCAATAACTAGTTTGATTCTACAGGTTTAGGTTAGTAACTAACAGTCCAAATGCAAAAAACAAACAAAAAACATTCAGCCGTTTTTTGGCTATAAATGAATGAAAGCTCCTGTGATGGACTGGCGACCTGTCTAGGGTGTACCCCGCCTCCTGCCCATAGACTGCTGGAGATAGGCACCAGCTCCCCCATGACCCACTCTGAAGAAGCAGTAGAAAATGACTGACTGACTGACTGAACGCTTTCAAAAGCTGTTAAATTGTGACATCACAACAAGCAGCTCAAAATAGAGTGAACTGAGGAAATGAAATCTCATTATTTGAGAATGATTTTGTTCAAAAAATGTAATTAACATGTTTGTATAGCCCATAGACCTATCCCAAATGTTTAAAAGGAAGTATAAAAGGTCACCTTTAAGATCAAAACACAACATCCAAGAAAGATATCTTATGTCTTACTTGTATGTTGTGTTCTTGTCTTTCCCATTTGTAAGAGTAGCTAATAGAAATGAGCCTCTGTGTTACGTGATAGTAATTCCCTAGTTCCATAGGGACTCATGGATTACTAATTAAAAGTTTGTAGACAAAGGTTGAATTTCTCTAAAACTGTTTTATATGAGATTATGTGGCTACTGTAATAAAAGATGAATTTATTTAAAAGCCTTTTCACACATCTCTACCAGGGTGCCAATAAATGTGGATGGTGTTGCACATGTCCTAAACAAAGACCTACACTCAATTGGTTCCCCATTTATGAACCAGCTTATCGTCGGTCGAGGTGCCCCATCAGAGCGACACACCAGCTGTCCGTTTTCCTCAGGAGCCAAGATCAAATCTGTAGGCTTTTCCAACCAGAAAGGAGCCGCTGTTCAACACAGAGCGTATTAGCTGTTGCAGAAATGTGTTCCAAATAAATACTTTCTTGTATGTTCTTGAAAGTCTCACCTCTAACCCTGACTGTTGTTGTGTGCTCAATATACCCTAACTTGTTGGTAGCTGCACACTTGTAATCTCCAGCATCTTCAAAAGATGCCTTTGGAATTTGGATCAATTTGTTGAAGTTTTTTACTTTCATGCGTGATGTCACAGGCAGATCCTCGCCATTCTTAGTCCAGGTAATATGAGGAGTAGGCCTTAATGATGAATTAAAAAGAAAAACTTACGACTAAATCAATTTTGAAACAGCAGAGTAAAGATTTGCTATTATCATAAAAACATTCTTTGATCCCCTGTTGCTGAAATTCAACAAAGATTAAAAAACACTGTCTTAAAAGGTCTTGGGTTTGTGAAGTTGAGCTTACACCCCTGCAGCTATGCACTCAAGAAGCAGCTCTTCCCCGTGTAGCACAAGAATGGAGCTGGAGGAGCCTTTGGGAGACAGCCAGGTGGGGGCGGCCTCAGCCACTGTGCGAACTGCAGTGGAAACCATTCAGAGGACATCAGCCACACACACGTACATACAGGCATTCATTCAAAAATCCAGTCTTTCCAATAAGCAACACAAAACCAACTTGCCAGATATGTGTAAAAAAGAGCAAAGCTGGTGTTTTTAGCATGTAGGCAAACATTAAATTAGACTAACTGTTAAGATTGTGTGTGATAATGAGTAGGACTGGAATTTAAAGGCAAAAATCACATCAGTACACCAGTTTGTTAAGACTCCCAAGACAATTTAAAAGAAGGATTAAGTGACTCACTTGTGAGCACCTTAACAACCACAGGCATTTTCTGCTGAATGACATTCTTATAAGGAAATCGAGCATTACAGCAGTAATCAGCAGTGGAGTCATTAACCAGCACATTTGAGAAATACAGATCTCCGTTGACCCCCATGGAAACTCTGCGATCCTGCCGCACAGCCTGCATGGTGGGAAAAGCTGTCTGAATGGGCCAGTTGAAAGGTCTCGCATACGAACCTAAACAAAATAATGATTTGAAGTTAAACTGTTAACCACATTGATATACTCTCATGCCTACAAAACATATGTGTAAAGCCTCCAAATAAATTTACCTTTTATTCTATTAGCAATCACAGTGAAAATATGAAAGCAAAACCCTAAAATGAGTATATATGCTTATTGGGAAGAACATCACTCTAAAAAGGAGTGTTTTTAACAGATTTTCAAGTCTAACAAGTTAAAAGTACTTGCATGACCACAAAAGTGTTTTTTTTATTAATTAGGCAACGGCAATTTGATTGTGAAATTGTAAATTTTGACCTGTACAACAATAAAAAAGTCACATAAAATTTGGCGTTTGTTGAAAAAGGGATGTGTGAATCATTATAGATCTAAAACATGAAAGAGTATGCACATTAAATGTATCCTAAATTTCTTAAATTCCTTTTTTGCTTTATTAGCCTTTATTTTTTTTCTATTCTCAGCAACAACAATGGGATAGGGCTCACTTTTTCTTTGAAAATATTCATCTTAAGTAGCCAAGTTTAATAATATGAGCACAAAAATCTGCATTTGAATATGACACTGGTTAAAATAAAAGCAATTGCATGGCTTAAAAAGAGAAAACCATTGTTTCTTACTTATAATATTCCATTTTAAGAAAATTTTAAGTTGTCTGCATCTATTTTAAAGCCCTTCCAGCAGCAAAACTGTACCATTCTCAAATTTGAACGAATCTTGAATTGTGGTCATGTGCCTCACAAAGTCATTCTGAAGGTCACCAATGGCCCCAGGCCAAGCTTCACACATTCCTGCTCTAGATGCAGACTTATGGGTCATTAAGTTTGAGTCTGGTGAACCATTTCTGCATTTCTATAGCCATATTCGTTGGATCATTATCCTGTTGAAAGAGTCAGTGATGATGGTCCCAATAATTGTACTACTGGTGACTTTATTACAAATAATTATGTCCTAATATGGGATTATTTCCCCAGAGAATAAATGTACTGCAATGAGGCTGGATTTTATCTTAGAATACTGGTGTGAAAATTTTCCACTGCAATAAAAGATAAATTGAGGGCTGCACGGTGGAGCAGTTGGTAGTTGGCAGTTGGGTTCGATTCCCGGCCAGGGGTCTTTCTGCATGGAGTTTGCATGTTCTCCCCATGCATGTGTGGGTTCTCACCGGGTACTCCGGCTTCCTCCCACAGTCCAAAGACATGCCTGTTAGGTTGATTGGTCTTGCTAAATTGCCTGTAGGTGTATGAATGAGTGTGTGCTTGGTTGTTTGTGTGTTGCCCTGCGATGGACTGGCCTCTCGCCCATAGACTGCTGGAGATAGGCACCAGCTCCCCCGCGACCCACTATGGAATAAGTGGTAGAAAATAACTGACTGACTGACTAAAAGATACATTTATTCTAAGACTTTTTAGATATTTATTAGGGGTGCCTAATAAGTGTGTTTTGCACTGTATGATTGTGTATATTTTTTTCCAAAGTTCAGTACTTTGTGTTGGACACTTACAGCTGGACATCCAGTAGGTTTCAGGTTTAGGTGGACCTGGTGGAGGGTCACAGGGCAAGACCAGAGGAAGGCCAGCACTGATTACAACAGGCTCCAGAATCTCCCGTGGCCACACGGGAGGTCCTGCACAATAACAGAGGAATACATATCGCATTTTAACAACAAACATTTTTGCATTGTAACAAAATGTATTCTGATGTCTGAACAGAAATGCATCACTGGGATTAACAGGTTTGGTGGATCAGATATCTTGTAACTGAATTAATCCTTAGAGGATGAGAAAAGTTTAAGTGGGTCAGACGAAAAGAGAATGACGTGGTAGTCAAAATCATATTTATTGTGATTTTTTTTTACAATTTTACAATAAAAAAATGTATCACATGAAAAAGAGTAATGTAATTTTCAATGATTTAAAATAAAATACTACCAAGTAAGCACATAAAAACGCTGTAAACAATTCACAACAATCAGAAATCTTTTTAAAGTATGTTACAGTATATGCTTATATTATATCTTATATATTCCTGTATTCTCTGGTACACAATGTACAGATGAGAATATACAATGAATATACAAATGAACTGCATTAGAGTACAAACTGGTCACTACACATTTCCATCAACTAGAGAACAAACATATTTTCTGAACTTACTGTACAACCGCAGTCTGATCTTGTGGGTGTATGCGGACCCATATTGATTGGAGGCAATGCACTGATACTCTGCTTCATACTGTTCAGGATTGTTCCGGGCATAGATGTCTAGAGTCCCTGAGCGCCTGCGCATTGACACCTGGCTGTCACGGGCCACATTGAAGTACTTCCCGTTTCGTCTCCATGAGAAACTTTATGTTTAAGGAGAAGAACAGGAGAAAAATCAATGAAGTGACTTCTGATGAGGTTGCAGTCTGCTCTGTAGCTGCAAATCTCACATAGGATGAGGGTTGCCTTTGGCTTCACACTCTATGACCATTGTATCTTTGGGATCCACAATGTGCTCCTGCAGCGACTGCTTTATGATGGTTGGAGGTTGTCTAACTGAAAGGATGACAGATAAAATCAGCTTGGAATTTCTACAAATAAATACAATGCCTCACAAAAGTATTCATACCCTTTGAACCTTTGTCTCATTTTGTCATACAAAAACCTCAAACGTCAATGTCATTCATCTGGACTTTATGTGATAAACCAACAAAAATAAGTGCATACTTATTATAAAGTGGTTGAAATGTAATTTATTCTTTTCAACAGTTTGAAGAAACAAATCTGAAAAGTGTGGCATGTATTTGTTGTAAGCCCCCTTTATTCTGGTATCATTAACTAAGGTCCAGACTAAAAGACCTGCAGCTGAAAATTTGCAAGGAACAGAGGTTCTACCAAGTATTGACTTTACACTTCACAATTATGCACCACTTTGTGTTGGTCTGTCACATAAAATAACAATATAATACATTTAATTTTGTGGTTGGATGGTAATGAATACATTGGAAACACACAAACTCATTTACAGCCAGTAAATAAAAGAAGAACGTTTGAGTTTACTGACTCACTTTCAAGAGGAACCTCCAGAGCCCAAACACTCTGCCACAGAAGCAGCAGCAGCCCTGGTCCAACCAGTGTCCTCATCCTTACTGTTCATTTAGTCAAGGGTTTAAGGCCTCCAGTTAGAATGTTCTCAAGGTGATCACAGAAAAACATTTGTTGCAAATGAATCATTTCTGTTAAAATTTGATTCAGAAGAAAAAGCATCTAATGACGCAGTTCACAAATGAATAATCTACATAAAGGTAGAGGTATTCAGACACTTTCCAAATAGTACATTTTTGTACGATGTGGGAAGCTCAGTACACATTTATCTTAACATTACAAGGACACTACCACTGGATAAAATATTTAACAAGGCTCATACAGCAGAAACAAAATTACCTCAGTTAAAATTGTGTTTAAATATACTTTTTGGTCAGTTTTAGTCTTGAAAATAGACAGGCTTTTGTAATGGGAAATTGCTTTTGTTTGACAGTTTCACTGCAGTTTGTTGTATTTTGCTGTTGCTGTGAATTATATGTCTATAACTGAATATTAATGGGATGTGTCTTAGGATAGAAAAGGTGAAAACATCTTTTATTGATAGTTTTAGAAATTTGAATTTCAGAATATTGCTCCAGTAAAAATTTAAGATATGGTAAAACAATATAAATAAAACATAAAATAAATAACAAATAATGTTGAATGTTAAATTACCACAGTTCACAAAATCCACAAAAAGTACATTTTAGGTTTCTCTTTACCAAGTCAGTGCAGTGAAGTTAGATATATTTGCACTGAATGTAAGTTGTGAAATATATGGTGGATGTAAAGTAACGTCTAAATAAAGTGCATATATGCCATGATTATAATCAAGGAACTGATGTCTAGAACAATTGTAACAAATTTATTGACTCTTTAGACTGAACCCTGATTCAGAAGTGACCAAAATGCATAAATCCTGAAAACAATTTGAGAAGATAAAAATTTTCAGATAAAAGGATTTAATTACACGTCTCTTTAAATGCGTTTTTCTATGAATATGTAATGAATCCTGCATTGTCTTAGTTTGTCAAGAACAAATATTTAGCAAACCTACCTTTCTCCTGAAAGCATAAATCACTGCTCTCTCCTCCCCATCACCGTGGCCTTCTCCACGCATAAATAATTCAATTACTTTTTCCTCAGGATATTATTCTTCTTTGTGCACTACAGAAAGTAATGCCCCAATCCTTTAAATATCAGGTCAAGAACCCTGGAACGAGTAGATACATATCAGTAATTGAGTTTCTGTCTGTCACTGCCACTTACACTCTGCCCACCCATCTCATGAATAATAAATGAGCTCCATATAACTCCTACACTTCACCCACTCAACTGATAAGGTCATCCTCTCGAAAGTTCCCAACATCTTCATTAAATACTAACACAGCTTTATGTAAACTTTTAGGAAATAAATGTGCAAATGCATTCCCACAGCAGCTGGTGGAGGAATTTCTTTTTTTTCTGCATGTGTTATGTTTCTCTAGCAAAATCAGTTTTATATACAACTTTGGGCCAAATGAAGCACAAAGCAACCTCAGCTCTGCACTGTTTGCATTCTTGATGGTTCTGACAATGTCGAAAGTGGGCTGAAGCCATGCGCAGCAGATTATGAATGAATTGCTTGTTTCTGTCTGTTTCACATGAATTTTACATCGCTCAAGTCACAAGATGTCCAGAAAAAGGCAGCACATTTTTCAAAAGTTATAAAATGAACCTTAAACATATTCTTTGTTTTAATTACATTCAGACTAAGTTTTCTTTAAGTACTATTACAACCAAAGATTTTTCTTTAGAAGTTTTTCAAACCTATTTATATACATAGAACAGTGGATCGTTGGTATAATTTTCTAAAGGTAAAGTCTGTTTTCTTTTCTAGAAAGATTGGCAGACTGTCCACAGTATCAGCTGCCTCACATTGAACAGAAATGCAGAAAGAGCTTTGATGAGCTCCTTGGCTCTCAGAATGAGCTTTTCTGGCCATACATTGGACTGTGGTAGGCCTGGAAGTGAGCAGCAGACAGTGCCATGCACCAGATTGCACGGTGAAGAGGCACAGGGGCGTGTGGGACCAACTCAGTGACGACAAAAGAGTCTCTATGCCCGTGGGTGTCCTCTGGCACGAGTGCCCAGGGCTCCGGTAAGAGCAGATGGCATGTGAGAGGGGGTGTCAAACCAAACAGGCTTTCTGTTCAGGCTCAAAGCCGTTATCACTGACACTTTGACGTCACTGCATCATGAGGAGCACATGAAGAAGATAGAGAAAAAAACGCTGCTAAGCAAGATGCTGCAAAATGACATCATCACTACAGTGCATTAAGAACATGATTGTCTCACAATCAGCAGAGGCAAAATCTTATGTCGAAGATATGTTTAAAAAAAGAAAGAAAATAGCAACATCTGCCATAATTTGATTATATTAGTCTCTGGCATTCTTTTGGAGAACGTTTGGCCCACTCTTCTTTGCAACATTGATTCAGTTCATTAAGGCTTTCTTAAGTTACATAGCATTTCAAATGGGTTAAGGTACCAGGAATTTCCTGTGCATTTGCAACATCTTGATTTTTTTTTTTTCAGCCCGTTGATGACCAACTTTAAGCAAAACATCAGTCGGACAGATAGCCTCAGATCTGACGTCAGAAAACTTTGGTATAAAGGTTTATGGACCACTCATTGAATTCAAGAGGCACAGGTTCCATGACTGTAAAACAAGCCCAAATCATCTCCTTTTCACCACTGTGCTTAAAAGCTTGTTTGAGATTTCTTTTTTGCTGGTATGCTGTTTGGTTTTTACCAGGCATGGTTCTGTGCAACATGGCTGATAATCTCTACTTTGGTCTAATTTGTTCAAAGGATATAGTTCAAAAGGTCTTGTGGTTTGTTCAGAAGTAATCCCAATTTCCAATTTAAGTCATACAGCCATATTCTTCTTAAACAGAAGTTGATTTCTTCTGATAACACTTCCAAACAAGTCATACAAGTATTTTTGCAATTACACTGTCATTACATTTAACCCTAAACATGCCAACAAAGGCATATAGAATCTAAAATGTATCCCTTGAGTTTTCTGCACTTTTCTTGAGCATTGCACGGTCTGAACATGAGGGGAATAAAATGTAAGAACTCATGGGAAAGAAATTTCTTAAACATTTTCCACTTGTAAATAATCTTTCTCACTGTAGCATAATGAGCTTTGCAAAAGACCCTCTAGCCCTTACCAGATTGATAGACAACAGCAATGCTTCTCTAAAGTGTTGTTCTCAGTCTTTTGACAAGCAGCACTTGGTTTCTAATTTCCAGTCATGAATCCTAGGAAAGCAGTTAGTTTTTTCCATGATTGTCATGGAAATGTTTCTTTCCCCGTGGCTGCACATTTGCCAAAATGTTGTGGGGTATTTGTTTGATTGTAAATAATATGTCAACATTCCAGCAGTTAAAACTGACAAATGTTTTCCATATACTGTATGCTTATCTACAGTAAATTATCAATGTTTTTTTTTTTGTTTTGGTATAAAAGTACTTTTTTACCTTGTTAAGGATATAATTACTAAAAAAGGAAATTATTTGACAGTGCTGTCACATCATGATACAATCCAAGAGAGGTTAAGTCACTGAGAATGTTATATGGAAAGGGTCTTACTTCTTACAAGAACAACTCCTATGAGACATGTTGATAAGTACCTTAACAGTGGTAATATTGCATTAATTATCATCAATAGGGGATTTAATTCCCAAGTGTGCTAGGGCATATTGTATTTTTCATTAAAACTTTGTTTCCACATTACTTATAGTTATAAACTGAGTTACCAGTCATAAAAAATCTGATGATGCCCAGCCCCATTTCCTAGATCAGACTGTGACATCATTATAAATGGAGTCCTTAATGGCAGAGTAAGGCACTACTTCATATTGTAGTACATACCGTGCAACTTTGTACTGTACCGTGTTTCAATGCTCTACATCTCTGCAAGAATATCAAAATTTACTACACAAATTGCTGTTAGTCAATATTAGAAGGTCCTACCTTTTTTTCTTTTGGTCTCTGGTTACACGTTCTGCCTGGAAGCCCGATGTCTACCTCTTATCTTCAGACACTGTCGTATTATACAGCATCTCAAAACTGAGTTTCATCTTTCCTTATTTTCTCTCCATCTTCTCAATGCAGGTGACAAAACAGAGGCTACTATGGACTGTTAGGAAAGCTGCTTCTGGCCTGGGTCACACGTGTGGCAAACATTGCCTGAGAGACTGTGATAATAAATCCATTGTGAAATCCACACATGAATATAACGTCATCTTCACTGTGTTGGGAACATAAAGCTAGGCAGGGCATCAATGTCATGGATTGGTTGGTAGATGAAGCATGTTTAGATTTACAAAGCAGCCCATTTAGCATCTATCAAAATCCTCTGAAGTTGTCCCTAAAGTTGACCAAATTTGTGGTTCCCTTATGTTTACTGTTTCTGTCTTTCAATGTACTGCACTGTGTGTTGGACCTTGTAGCTTCACTCTGGCTGTCACGAGCACACACTCTCTTACACAAAGCATTTCTGTTTGAAACAAAGTCAGATTGTTGAGGACAGGGAGAGCACAGCTTCCAAACACTTGGGTGCATTTAACCCTTCACATTCAGGTGACAATAAGAACCTTGCAGTTTTGCACAAATATACAGAAGCTAATGAGGATTTGTAAGGTATCCATAATCTGATAAAATAATTCTTATTAGCACTTTGTCAAATAACTAATCATACCCTGGTCCCGGCCTTCACCTCAATGGCCCTCCCTCCAGGTGGGGAGGCCATGTGGATGTGGCTTCTGGGTACTTTTTTGAGCTGTCATGTGGAAAGAAAAGATTGACTACTCTCTCCAGGTTGAGAGTCAAAATCTCCCTCAAACTGAGAAGTTTAAGGATTTTGTTCAAAGTGATAGCTGAAAGGAGCAGGAGATGAATAGAGGCATTGGGGTCTTGTCTGCAGTAATGCGGGGGCTACTCTGAACTGTCATCGTGAAAAATGACCTGAGCTAAAAAGAATAGCTCTTGATTCGCCGAACCATCTCTATTATGACCGTCACCAATGTTCACCAAATATAGATCGCTGTTCTGCTGCATAGAAAGAGTCAGCTAAGGTGGTTCAGGCATCTGATCAGGATGTTTGTGGAGACCACTCTGGGGGTTTTCGGCCCACATTCCACTAGGAGGAGACTCCTGGGCTACCTTGAACTCACTGGAATGACTATACAATCTTTCTTGCCTGGAAATACAGTGCTATCCCCCAAAATGAGAGAATAAGGAGAGTGTTGCTGTGTAGAAAAATATCTGCTACCCCTTTATCATTCCCGGATAAGAGAAAGACACTGGATGGATGGATGGCAGGGCACAGTTTCATGAACAACAATGATTGAACTAAAAAAAAGATGAGGGGTTTAACTTAATAGTTTTAGTGAAATAAATGAAGACCACTTGTAATTTTCTTACTGATATGAATTTATTCCAAACAATTGTTAACTAACTGAGCCCTTATGGAGAGTCCCTTGTGCAGGTGTCACCACAGCAAGTCAAACCCACCCTGACTTGTATTTCTCAACAACTTTGTCCCTGACTTGTTTGGAGAGCTCTTTGGTCTTCATGGTGCGATGCCTCCTACTTAGTGGTGTTGCAGCATCTGGGGCCTTTCAGAAAGGTGTGGTTATACTGACAGATCATGTGACACTTAGATTGCATGGAGGTGAACTTCAATTTAGCAATTATGCGACTGTTGAAGGCAATTGGTAGAGCCAGAATTTTTAAGGGCTTCAAAGCAACAAGGGGGGATACAAATGCCCATTTTCTGTTTTTTTCTTTTTTTATGTACATATTTTTCTTATATCATTTCACCAACTTAGAGTGTTTTGTGGAGATCCATCACATAAATTAAGATTTAAAAACATTTAAACTACGGGTTGGAAGGTAACAAAAGTGTTAAAAATCCAAGGGGGTGAATTCCTTTGCAAGGCACTATTACATTGTGAAGTAGACTAATTTAAATGTTGCCATCACTACATGGAATGAACTGTTATACGATGAGTTGCAAATTGTTGCCTGTTTCATCTTATTTCATCATTGTTTTGCACATCTTTTTAAATGCATTCAAAGAAAAGACAAAAAGAGAGCAAACAATGCAATAAACAGTAGGTGTTACTTGTTCATCTAATTCAAACAAGACTCTGTGAAAAGATAACTGCATTCCTGAAATTATGCAAACAGATGTCAAAAGCAAAAAATGTTTTTTTTAATCTTTGTTTTGCACTTTTTTTTTTTTTTTTGTTTGTTTTTTGCTTTGTGTAAGTTTACTTTAAAGCAGGAAGCACAAATTAATATGTAGACTACCCGCAGCTTACCAAATCACATCAGTCTCTGCTTTATCTCCCAAACTCTCTCACTCATCCAATCCCTGGCTCTGCCCAAAGGTATGTGCTCTCTGTCCAAAACTGAACAGAGTTTAGCAACTTTTGGTCGATTTCTCTCCAGGTAGTCCTGGGTATCTGTCACTAGCTGATCCAGCATCCCTGAACGGTTCTCATCCAAGGACACCTCAGCATTCAGCACGGGGTTGAAGCGGAAGTAAACATCTGGGGGCAGCAACTCGTCCAAGAGGGTGTGGACACCTTCAGTGTCAGTAGCGCTACTGATCAGGTTGTTGATTTTGGCTCGGAGGCTCGTGGAGGTGGTAGGGCCCCTCTTGACATTATCATAGCGTCCAGTGCCAAGAGATAGCACACACTGAAAGGGTTGATTGGGCCACAACAATCGGCTCTCGTGGACAGCCAAGGCGCAGGGATTGTTCAGGATGATTCCTCCATCCTACAGTGACAGATCACAGATTCAATTTCTGAATAGATTTGAATCCACACACATGGTACACAGTTTTACAAGAGCCAGAGAAAGTTAGTTTAGCATTCTGGCTCAAATGTCACCTAATTCTTACAGCTAAACCATTTTATGTACATTGTAAGGTAGCAGTTTCATGATATTTTCACATATTTGAATCAAAGTTTTATAGGACTGTAGTCTGATCTACTTGTTCCACATTTGGAGGTTAACAGATTTTATTGATTTATTTTTATTTTCAATAAACTAGAAAAAATAGGAATGGTGGTGAAGACAAGAAAATCAGAAAGAAAGGAAAATTCTTAAATGCTACATTTAGAGACAACTTTTTACAACCTGGTGGATGTCATTTTGTAAAGTAAACTCCTGAAAGTAACCAGGTGCAGCTGAAGATGCACGCACTGCCTGCCACATCGCATGGCCTGACCCTCCTGCGTAGCGGCTGAGGCATCCTGGTTTGTGGTTATAATTGCGAAACACAAAAGCCTTAGGGCCTGTACCCCAGTTGACCACTGCGCTGACAGCTGAAACCTGAGAAGATATAATCAAATGTTTGGTTAAAAAGCTTAATGTGGACCAGCCTTAACCTAAATATCACAAGATTCATTTTGAAAAAAAGCCACTGTTCTTACCTTTGGACAGAACTCGTTTCTGGAAGTTTTAATTAGTAACCCATGACCCAACGTCTCCCTGGTTCACATAAAACAGGTAATGTGTCGAGAATATAACTCATGTCTCATTGTAAATGCTTATACATCTCGCTGTAATGCATATAAACAGTTTGAACACATACTGCAGTATTTTCTCCCAGGTTGCGGTGTTATAGTAGGAGTGACTCCAGCCCATCTTGACTGTGCCCACCAGTGGGTTCTGGCTGAAGACCTCTGATCCAAATCGACGATACATATCAGCACACTCCTCCAGAGAAAAACGGGCCAACCCCAACATAAAAGCTAAGATGGCTCCTTTTAGCATGAAGAAGCAATACTTAAAAGTGATACGTACGTATAGATTAGGACATAAATCTCTTGAGATATATGATTTTGCTTTTTTTTCCCTTTTTTTTTACCTGTGCTCACGCCACAGATGTAATCAAACAACTGGTGGATCTTTCTGTTGGTCTCATCTTCTAGTAGCTTTAGTAACTGCAGAGGTACCACTCCTCTGGGGAATGATAGAACAGAAATATTTACATTAACTTTTTAACTCAGTGGATTTTATCCACAAAGCTTAAGATATGAGACCTTGCAAAAGTATTCATACTCTGTGAACTTTGTGAATATATCTTGGATAATATGCCACCTTGTTGCATTGCTATCAGATGTAGTCCAAGATGAAATGAAAACAGCTTACATAAACATTTTATATGCTGGTCTCACTATGTTGTGGAATTTAGTTAAAGAAAGCAACTACCAAAAATTATTTACTGCAGTTCTGTCCAAACATTTGCCATGTGGGCCAGAATTGTGAAGTCGAAAGTACTTGTGGGCCACTAAATTTTAAATACAAATGCAAAAACTTATTTCATTGTGATTTTTTTTTTTTTTTTTACTTTTACATGTTCAACATTAAACTAAACCTGGAATATTTTATTGAAAGGAACAAAGTAGTCAGATTTTTGTAGAAAGCAGATCTGTAATCCATACTGGATCCAAAACAGTCTTGCCCTTATTAAAAGACAGGTATATAATTTCTGAAATTTTAGAGTCAATTGTCACAGGCTATTCTCAGCAACTAGAACAGAATATGGGTCGCTGTTTTGTTTTTTTAGATGCTTACTGCAACTTATAAACTGCCTGTGCTGGTCAGTCAAATTTGTTCCATTCTTAAACTGCATTTAAGGGGGGCTCGCACAAAATAATTCCGAAGGCCATATATTGTCCCTGAGCCGCACTTTGGACAACACAGATTTACTGTGTGCACTATATGTTTAGTCCTCATGACACCCAAACGAGGCACGTGATGTCGCCCGGTACGGCGGAGCCGGGGTCCCACCCTGGATCCAGGCCTGGGGTCGGGACCCGTCAGAGAGCACCTGGTGGCTGAGTTGCTCCTCGCGGGACCTGGCCGGGCCACGCCCGAAGGAGAGAAGCGAGGCCATCCCCCAGTGGGCCCACCAGGGGGAACCGTGAGGGAACGGTGCAAAGAGGACTGGGCGGCGGACGGAGGTGGCTACCTCGGACGCCCGATCCCCGGATGCTTAGGCTGGCTCTAGGGACGTGGAATGTCACCTCACTGGGGGGGAAGGAGCCTGAGCTTGTGCGGGAGCTCGAGGGATATCGACTACAAATAGTCGGGCTCACCTCCACGCACAGCCCCCTCGAGAGGGGCTGGACTCTCTTCTACTCTGTAGTGGCCCACAGGGAAAGGCGGCGGGCTGGGGTGGGTTTGCTTGTTGCCCCCCAGCTCAGCGGTCTCATGTTGGGGTTTACCCAAGTGGATGAGAGGGTCGCATCCTTGCGCCTTCAGATTGGGGATAGGTCTCTGACTGTCTTTTCGGCCTACAGGCCGGGTGTTAGTGTGGAGTACCCGGCCTTCTTGGCGTCCCTGTCGGGGGTGCTGGATAGTGCCCCTCCCGGGGACTCCATAATTCTGCTGGGGGACTTCAACGCCCACGTGGGAAACGACAGTGACACCTGGAGAGGCGTGATCGGGAGGAATGGCCTCCCTGATCTGAATCCGAGTGGTGTTTCATTATTGGACTTCTGTGCTAGTCACAGATTGTCCATAATGAACACCATGTTCAAGCATAAGGGTGTCCATCAGTGCACTTGGCACCAGGACGCCCTAGGCAGGAGGTCAATGATCAACTTTGTTATCTATCATCAGACCTTCGGCTGCATATTTTGGCCACTCCGGTGAAGAAAGGGGCTGAGTTGTCCACTGATCACCACCTAGTTGTGAGTTAGATCCGCTGGAAGAGGAGAAAGCCGGACAGACTTGGCAGGCCCAGAGGCCTCGGCCAGGGACGTATTCAACTCCCACCTCCGGGAGAGCTTTGACCAGATTCCGGGGGATGTTGGAGACATAGAGTCCGAGTGGACCATGTTTTCCGCATCTATTGTCGATGCTGCTGCCCGTAGCTGTAGCCATAAGGTCTGCGGTGCCTGTCGCAGCGGTAATCCCCGAACCCGGTGGTGGACACCAGCAGTAAGGGACGCTGTCAAGCTGAAGAAGGAGTCCTATCGGCTGTGGTTGGCTTGTGGGGCTCCTGAGGCGGCTGATGGGTACTGTGAGGCCAAGCATGAAATGCGGTACGAACTTTTCTGGAACCTTCAAAATAAATTGCATTAACCTACTTCCGGCACAGCCAAGGGGTCCGGACAGAGAGACACGCGCGCTAATGTCTCTTTGCTGGCAAACAGACATAAACTCTTCAACTTCAATCCAAGAGCGTCATACGATCATCGATCATATTCACTAAGTTAAGTACAAATGAATTACTGTTCGTGTATCCAGTATTTCATTCATGAACGGGATAATTAAGGTACAAGCGTTGCTTGACTTTCTCTCTGAGGCCTGCAGAAGCCAACTGTGTTCCAGAGAGTTTCCAGCAGAGACGCTGTCTCTAAGACGCCGAGTGAAGCAGTTTCCCGATCTGAAAGGAGGACAACAGGGACCGCATCACCGTGGTTACAGTAACTGTGCAGTTGGCCGGCCGACAGAACGAGCCGTCCTTCACCCACAGCTGCGGAGGTTAGCTAACCCTTTGTTCACAGAGCTTTCTTCAAACTTCGTCGTCGCCCGGACAACTTTTCCTCAGCACGGTTCACATACGAGGTTAGGGTTTGGGCAGAGGGATAGAAGTGATTTACATTGAAATAATCTAAACGTTTTTCATTTTATGAAGTTTGGTTTTGTTTGTGTTGAACTCAGCTATCTTGGTGCTAGCAGGCTATCTGGTCACCACGTGCTCAGTTTTGTGTTCTGTGTTTGTGTGTTTTTAAAGTTAAGACAAACTTTATTTAAAGGGTGATTTTAAACACAGAAGATTGATCATAACGCACCGTCCGCGCTTATGCATGTTAACCCTTTTATTAACTGTATTTTAAAGGTGTGTGTTTGATTCTGGTGCTAAGCTATCAGCTTCTTTTGTTAGCTTTAACTGCTAACAGCTATGAACATGTGCTTGCCTGCTAAAGAATATTTACCCAGAAAGGTTGTTAGTTTTCAATCTAGTAAATATTAGTTCCCTAAACATTATTTTACTAAACTTGATGGCTAAGTAAATACCATTAAGCCCCATTTCTCCAGAAAGATTTGGCTCTTTTCCAAAATATTTCCTTAAATATTTTACAATTTCCTTAATAATATTTCTTTAAATATTATTCTAATAAATAAAGGCAGCTAATGAGACACCGTTGAGAATTAGTCATCCAGAAGGTCGGTTTTATTCAGCAGATCTTTCTTTAAAACATTATTTTATTAAAATAATATTTTATCTGATCTTGCATTGTGAATGGTTGTCTAAAGGTATGCTGATTATTGCCTAAGTTGGTTCCAAGACTAACTTAACTTCATTTCCAGATTCTTCAACATAATCCTTGGTTCTCAAACATAAACATTGTATGGTAATGTTGCATCACTTTTTCGGTCATGGTTTCAACCATCTTTAATCAACTTGTTTATATTGTATATAGCCCATTAGTCTTCCCTATTCTTTAATTCTGCTTGGTAGTTAGTTGGATTGTTTTAGCATAGTGAAGAGTTCGTTGATTGAAATATGTTTGACTTTGAGTTTACTTATTTTTGTTAATAAAGTTTTGTATTTTAAGAAATTGTGTGAATTCATTCCATGTGTGTGCAGAGTTTTGCTGTTCAATAATGTCAGAGCTCGGCTCACCCTTTTCGATTTTGTCCTAATACCACCGCTCTACTGGGCTGGTATTCACAGGACAACCCTTAACAGACCGAAATATTACTTGATAATATAAGGTATTAATATTAAATATTAAATAATATATTCAGATTCATAGTCACAACACCGGGCTGTGGCAGAGGCAAAAACCCGGGCCTGGGAGGAGTTCGTGAGGCCATGGAGAAGGACTACTGGTTGGCCTCGAAGCGATTCTGGCAAACCGTCCGGCGCCTCAGGAGGGGGAAGCATTGCTTTGCCAACACTGTTTACAGTGGGGGTGGGAGGCTGCTGACCTCGAATGGGGACGTTATCGGGCGGTGGAAGGAGTACTTCGAGGATCTCCTCAATCCTGCCATCACGCATTCACTGGTGGAAACAGAGGCTGGGGACTTGGGATTGGACTCTTTCATCACCCAGGCTGAAGTCACCAAGGTGGTTAAAAAGCTCCGCGGTGGCAGGGCTTCGGGGGTGGATGAGATCTGCCCTGAGTACCTCAAGTCTCTGGATGTTGAAGGGCTGTCATGGTTGACACACCTCTTCAACATTGCGTGGCGGTCGGGACAGTGCCTCTGGACTGTCAGACTGGGATGGTGGTCCCCCTTCATAAGAAGGGTGACCGGAGAGTGTGTTCCAACTACAGGGGGAATCACACTTCTCAGCCTCCCTGGTAAGGCCTACGCCAGGATATTGGAGAGGAGAGTCCGGCCGATAGTAGAACCTCGGCTTCAGGAGTAGCAGTGTGGTTTTCATCCCGGCCGTTGAACACTGGACCAGCTCTATACCCTCTACAGGGTACTCGAGGGTTCATGGGAGTTTGCCCAACCGGTCCACATGTGTTTTGTGGACCTGGAGAAAGCATTCGACTGTGTCCCTCGTGGTGCCCTGTGGGGGGTGCTCCAGGAGTATGGAATCGGGGGCCCTTTATTAGGGGCCATCAGGTCTCTGTACGAGCGGAGCAGGAGTTAGGTCCGCATTGCCGGCACTAACTCGGACCTGTTCCCGGTGCATGTTGGACTCCGGCAGGGCTGCACTTTGTCACCGGTCCTGTTCATAACTTTTATGGACAGGATTTCTAGGCGGAGCCAAGGGCCGAAGGGGGTCTGGTTTGTGGACCAGTGGATTTCATCTCTTCTTTTTGCAGATGACGTGGTCCTGCTGGCCCCCTGTAGCCAAGACCTACAGCATGTGCTGGGGCGGTTTGCAACCGAGTGTGAAGCGGCTGGGATGAAGATCAGCTCCTCCAAGTCCCAGGCCATGGTTTTCGACCGGAAACGTGTGGCTTGCCCTCTTCAGGTTAGAGGGGAGTTCCTGCCTCAAGTGGAAGAGTTCAAGTATCTCGGGGTCTTGTTCACGAGTGAGGGAAGAATGGAGCGGGAGATCGACAGACGGATTGGTGCGGCTGCCGCAGTAATGGGGTCACTGTGCCGGTCCGTTGTGGTGAAGAGAGAGCTGAGACAAAAAGCGAAGCTCTCGATTTACCGGTCAGTATACGTTCCTACCCTCACCTATGGCCATGAACTTTGGGTCATGACCGAAAGAACGAGATCCCGAATACAAGCGGCTGAAATGAGCTTCCTCCGTAGGGTTGCCGGGCACTCCCTTAGAGATAAGGTGAGGAGCTCGGCCATCCGGGAGGGGCTCGGAGTAGAGTCGCTGCTCCTCCACATCGAGAGGAGCCAGTTGAGGTGGCCCGGGCATCTATATCGGATGCCTCCTGGACGCCTTCCTCGGGAGGTCTTCCAGGCACGTCCCACCAGGAGGAGGCCCAGGGGACGGCCCAGGACAAACTGGGCCGTCCCCTGGGCCTGGGAACGCCTTGGGCTCCCCATGGAGAAGCTGGAGGAGATGTCTGGGGAGAGGGACGTCTGGGCGTCTCTGCTGAGTCTGCTGCCCTTGCGACCCGGTCCCGGATAAAGCGGAGTACGAGTACTATATGTTTTGCACCACAACTTATTAACTAATTAATAAAGTTTACAAAATTTATTTACCTTGTACCCCCACCATCAATGGAAAGAACTCTGATGCCACGACCGTTGATTGGATCTACATAACCAATCAGAGCCAAGGCTTCTCTTAAGGCGGCCTGAAGTCCATGATCATTTCTGTAAGTTCGCCGCAGTCTCAACAAGGCGACTGCAGACTTCCCCTGAGGAACAAAAAACATCTTGGATTTTTTTTTTACCTTTAAACATTTGTTAATTTTTTTTTCACAAAAAGACAGAAAGACCTGCCAGACTAAAGCCTTGCATGCTGGGAAGCGGATAAGGTGTTCATTGAGTACATCGATGCAGGCAGTCACAGCTGCTGGATTAGAAGCTTGTCCCAGTCTGATTATTAACCTACGTGTAGTCTCCTCTGCCTGCCTGTGGGTCAAGACAAGCTGAAAACACACAACCACAAGGTTTGCAAAATGTCAACAGTTTAAGTAACTTATATAAGGTAGAGTACAGTATAAAATCTTCATGCCCCTTAAAATTTTCCACATTTTATAATGTAAAAAACATACACTTCAATGTACATTAAAGGGAATATACGTGATAGACCAACACAAAGACCATATTGAAGTGATAAGAAAATGTTTAATGATTTTCAAACGTTTTACTAAATAAAAATTTGAAAATGTTGCATGCGTTTGCCTTTAGCCTGCTTGAAGTAATAGTTTGAAATGGCTATTAGCTCTTTGCGTTTGTGTTATTACAGCGCAAAATGGTTTGTTTCTAACAGCTTTACACATCTAGAGACTACATTTTTTGCCCATTCTTCAGATTACACTCAGAGTGTATGATGAGCATCTGTGAGCAACAATTTTAAAGTCTTGCCACAGATTATTAAATGGGATTAGGTTTGGATTTTGACTGGGCTATATACTCAAATATATACTCAAATATATACTCAAATATATACTGAAATATTCAAAAGAGGACAAATTGTTGGTGCACGTCTTGCTGGCGCATCTGTGACCAAGACAGCAAGTCTTTGTGATGTATCAAGAGCCACGGTATCCAGGGTAATGTCAGCATACCCCCAAGAAGGACGAACCACATCCAACAGGATTAACTGTGGACGCAAGAGGAAGCTGTCTGAAAGGGATGTTCGGGTCCTAACCCGGATTGTATCCAAAAAACATAAAACCACGCCTGCCCAGTGGTTCAAACATTGTATCCTGAAGGCGGTGCTGTGTATCAGGATGACAATGCACCAATACACACACCAAGACTGGTGAAAGATTGGTTTGATGAACATGAAAGTGAAGTTGAACATCTCCCATGGCCTGCACAGTCACCAGTTCTAAATATTATTGAGCCATTTTGGGGTGTTTTGGAGGAGCGAGTCAGGAAACGTTTTCCTCCACCAGTATCACATAGTGACCTGGCCACTATCCTGCAAGAAGAATGGCTTAAAATCCCTCTGACCACTGTGCAGGACTTGTGTATGTAATTCCCAAGACGAATTGACGCTGTATTGGCCACAAAAGGAGGCCCTACACCATACTAATAAATTGTTGTGGTCTAAAACCAGGTGTTTCAGTTTCACTGTCCAACCCCTGTAAGTACAAATGCAACCCACATTTTTTCGATTTCTGTTTGTAAAACCTTTTAAAAAACTAGCATTTTCCTTCTAAATTAAAATAATGAGTTGGTCTATTACAAGAAAATCCCAAAAACACTTGTATTTTATTGGAGTTACAAGTTGTCATGTGACAAAATGTGAAAAAGTTCAAAGAGTGTGAATACTTTTGTATATGCAAGTTCAACTCACCCTGTTATTTATTATTGCCTCTGGTGAGGTCACAGCAGTAGTCTGGATCACAGGACCTAGGTTTAAAAATTCACTCAGGAGACCTGAAATAACACTGGTGGGTTGGCGAAGAATGTCCTTTAAACATGTTGTCTTTGCGGATGTTGGGTCCATCTTTGTAACAACATTTCTGTTATAGTCATTCAGTCCATTTTGCAACCCAAAATACTGATTGATGTGACTTGATGTTAGAAAATAGTTGTCTCCCAAGTTAGGAGCATTTGAGCTGGTGTGAGAGAGTTTTGCCATCTCCCTTGCAGTAGATTCTTTTTGGTTTAGTTGGGACGTGCTGCCAGACTCCGTTTCTAAATTAGATTTTGTTGAGTCATGTTTCATGTTCGAGTTTTTCTTTTCCGCAGAAAATTCTCTATTACTGTGAGCTTCATCTGCAGCTTTGACGCCAAAGTATTTATTAATGTGTCTCGAAAAGTGAGGGTGTGCTTTCTCCCAGTTGTTGGAAACGTTGTGTTCCACTGTTATCTGTTCCTCATTTAGTTTAACTTCAGATGTTTCCTTAGAGTTTGGTATTTTTTGTCTCCTCACCCACCGGTTGGCTCCTGTGACAGATGATAAGCCCTGAAAGGTGTCCTGCTTTGGAACTGTGTAACCCTGAGAGAACACTGAGTTGATATGTTTGGCAACATAACTGTAACTCTCTCCAAATTTTGTAGTCAGAGAGCTGATGTGAAATAACTGCAGTCCAGACTTTTCATTGCTGGAGGAAATGGTCTCTGATTTTTCCTGTTTACTTTTGCATTTCAGAGACTGTGCTACGCCACTGCGTCCCAGTTTATTTTGATCTGTGACTGACCACTGACTAAACCTGTGCCTCCTCCTGAGGTAAATGTAAAGATGTCTGGACAGTGGATTAAGAGATTGGCCAGGGTGGCTTTTCAGAGCAGGCCCATCAAAAACCCCAACCGGATCTTCAGCTTTAAAAATCTTATTGGTAAATGAAAAAAAATGGAGATGTCTTGCTACCTTGGCAATTTCTTTAAAGAAGATTGAAGAAGCAGAACTTGTATAGAGCTTTGCACTGCGAGTAAATGTAGAAAGCCTGCATGAGTTCGGACAGAGTGGCATTCTTACAAGAGATTGGTCTCTGCCGAGACAGGTTATTGTGTACATGATCCTGCATGATATGAAAGTCCTCCTAACGAAAGTTGAACATAAGACAGGGCTAAATGAGTGACCCATTCTTGATCTACTGTGGTATGCAGCACCCAGACTTGATGTAGATGCCTCTTCGCTGTAGCAAAACAATCAACTGCAACCTAGAGAGAATCCATAACACAATCCCAATGAACCCAACTGTTCAATCATTGGCTAATGAAGACCTACAGCATGCACCATGGTAAATGTCTAACAAATAACTTTGAGATTATTTAGAAATGTTGGTTTTAGATACAGTGCCTTGCAAAAAATGCCTACCCCTTAAACCTGTTCACATTTGTTGTGGGACAACCAAAAACATATTAATGTATATGTGAAAGCAAAACAATGCACAGTTATGAAGTAAAAATAAAAAAAGTTAGAAGGTAATTTTTTTATCCCCAAATATTTTGAAAAGGGTAAACTTTACATAGCATTTGTATGCAGTCCCTTGTAGTCTGATTCCTCCAAAATAAAATTAAGTGCAACCAATTGCCTTCAGAACTCACCTAATTTAATCTCAGTATAAATACAGAGACAACATTAAACAGAGAAGCAGCCAAGAGGCCTGTTTTAACTCAAGAGGTGCTGCAGATATTCACAGTTTAAGTAGAATCTGTCAACAAGACAATTATTAGTCATGTAAAATACACAAAAGCCAGTTTAGTTTGCACATATATCTGCTGAGGAGGGTCACACTGCCACTGATATATAAAACTGCAGCATGAGTTTACAATCAGCTGATCAGAGTGTGCACACATCATGTTCCACTTTAGTTTGTGTCCTAGAACTACATGATGGGAATGTAATCCCAAACAGCTGAAAGCACTTACAAAGAATTCACAACCTTGACCTTAAATATGCACATATCCTCTGCATGGAGATAAGCACACAGCTTTGGCTTGCAATAATCAAACATCAATTACTCTTCTTATTTTTATTGTAACAGGGCATATTTATGATGTAAACAAGCATTACCTTAACCTTCACAACAGGTTTGACAAATAGATTTACCTAAAAATAATCTTTGTCCTCACAAGGCCTCTTCCAGTAAGCTTCTGGAGCAACTAGTCAGACAAGGCACCGGTAAGCGACCTCTAATGTGTAGCTGTGACAGTTGCATGCACAGCTTCAGTCATGCTGGGTTGATCTGGGCTTTGGGTGGGAGTGGCTGTGTTTGTGGATTGGTGGGGTTTTGGACCAGTTCAGCCAATTGTCATAAAGACCATGTGGGCATACTGTTATGTGTCGTCGTTCCTGGAAAATCTAAAATTAGCAAGAGGGTGTCTGTGAGCTGTTAGGTGGTACATCATAACACATCACACACAGAGAAACACACACATCCACCAAGACACTCACCTCCAAACAGGCAGATGTCATATCTACTCCGAGCTCCTCCCGGATGGCCAAGCTCCACACCCTATCTCTTCGGGAGTGCCCAGCCACCCCCTTAGAGGTAGGGTTCTGCTTGCTTCTACACCTGCAGAAACATTCATATTAACAGCTTTTTTACCAAAAAGTGCACGGTACTTATGAATGAAAGATGTATTTAGTGGTAAATGTGGCTCAATATAGAACATTTGTGTATCTGTTAACACCTGAATCTAAACACCTGTGGGTCTGAGTGTGAGCGTGTTTGTGTATACAAGGTTTCTCCATAAAAATGTGCAATAGTTAGTGTGAAGAGCCACAAACCTGTCCCCCTGGACCTGGGACAGATACGGAGGAGATCCGAGCCATTGTCATCCAAAGGCCCCCAGAGCCTACTGCAACCCCCTAGAGAAGAGCAGGAGAGAGTCCCAGGGGGACCACTCAGCAGCCATAGTGCAGAAGCCCCAGGGAGCTGCAGTGATGAGCCCACAGGCCCCACCGGCAGCCGTGTACGCCCGAGCAGATCCAGCCATGGACCCAGAGAACCAAGACCCCGGGACATATCACTCCCCAAACAGAGGCCCGAGAGAGCCCAGGGGTCCAGGCCCCAGCAAGCAGCCACCGGGAGTGAGCCAGCACACACCAAAGCACCCAGCCCCGGACACCGAGTACACCAGCGGGCAGAGACACCAACCACTAGCAGGTAGCTTGGCAAGGAGGAAATAGGCCCCACATTTGATAGGGGGCCTTCACTGATCCAGGAGAGGGAGCAGTCCAAGACCCAACCTGACACAAAAAACAGGAACACACAGTCACAATCACACATTCCCACACTCATGCGTACACATAAAAACACTCACACCCACACACCCAACGTAAAGACAAACAACTATGGATGTCGTGCACTCACCTGGGGTGCACTCATTCACACTCCATACATACTCTATATGCCGAGGTCCAGGTGCCAATAGGGCTGGTTGCTGGTTAGCTGGTTGCCCCATAGGGGCCCCCGGATCCAGGAGGTGGTCCCCTTCTCTCCTGGGGTGGAGATAGGCCCCAGCACTTGAACCTGAGCTTGGCTAGCCTGGGCTGGTGCTTGAACCTGAGCGACCCTGGCCTGGAACCCCGACCCCCTGCCCTGACCCCAGTCCCCAACGACCCCCATCCTCATCCGGAGAGGGGGCCATGTACAAAAGAAGGGTCTACATGGTCCAAACTAGCCCGCCAACCAGAGCCAGCACAGGATGATCAGTCCCAACCCCCCAATAAACTCTGATCCTAACCCCATCAGCCCCTCCCCACAGCACAGGGGCACACCCCCACAGGTGAGCTCCATCCCCGAAAAGTCGACAAAGCCACACCCACACAGCATAAGCTCTACACACTCCAAGTACCCCCGCTGCATCCTGCCCCCCACCACACAGCGCGCCGCAATGGCAAGGCAATGGCCCTGCACAATGCTACCCCAGACCCTGCCCACAGGTGCAACAGGGCAGACACCACCAAGCACCGCGCCCACAATGGAACCCCCGACCCCACACCAAGATGGGACAAACTCACCCGGCAAGATGTCCCTGGCCAGCAGCAATGACCCGGGGCCAGCGTCCCCCACCAAGTCCCCCACAACCACACAAACACACCACCTCACTGCCACTGCAATGATAGCCCAGGGAGAAACATTATCCAGCTCAGGTCTGCCATCACCGCTCAGCCAATCCAAATGCCGTTGACCCCACATCCAAGAAGAGGACACAACCCCCCCACCCCACACACTGCAGCCCCTCCACACCACCCTCTAGCACACCGCAGCACACCGCCAAGCCCACCCAACCATCTGGCCAGCGGTAGCAGCCCCGGCCCATCAGTCCATGAGAGGGAAACATGCAACACCCCAGAGGTGCCCCAGTATGCCGGCCCCCCAATCCCCGCATGCCACACCCCTCAGCACAAAGCAGGCTGGCCGGCCAGCCCCTACACCAAAGCGAAGCCACATCCCAATCAACACCGCACACTGCCCGGCCAAGATCCCCTCGCCGGAGCCCTGCGCCCCCCCAACCGACAAACCGGGCACTGAATCCAGGGACCGAGATCCAAGGAAATCCAAGCCATCCCAAGAGAGCCGAAACACCAGCCCCAGCACCAGACAACCCCCAAGACCCAAACCCCAACCCCAGCCCAGATCCAGACCAGAAGGCCTGCTCCCTCTCCCAGCCTCCGACCCCAGACAGCAAACAGGGGTGTGAAAAGACCCCAAGCCTACCTCCGCCCGCTCAAGTGTGGTGTTGATGCGTGTTGGCAAAGCAAACCCCCCCCCCCCCCCCCCAGAACCCTCAATGTCTACGTGCAACTGAACCCTTAGCGGTGAGCGCAGGCACCATAGGTTAGGTTAATAAAATACACTCCCTCTTGATGCCATTGATGCCCACCCCCAAGGCCCTACATGTGAATGTCATGAAAGTGTTATAAATGAGATGAAGTTGTACAATAAAACTGGGGCACAGACTGCCATTGGACCGCACGGATGGAAAACCCTTGCTGCACTCCAATGACGCACCCACACCCCAAGGCCCTACATGAGTGGTAGTGTGATGGAGTGGGTGGAGGGAGGTGTCCGGGGATGAGAAGGGAACTAACCGGTAAATCTAGAGCTTGGTTTTTTGGCTCAGCCCTCTCTTCACCACAATGGACTGACACAGTGTCCCCATTAGTGCGGCAGCCGCACCGATCTGTCTGTCGATCTCCTGCTCCGTTCTCCCCTCACTCGTGAACAAGACCCCAAGATACTTCAGGATATATATGATCAACCTGTCTCCCTGCGGAGGTGTTAAGAAGCTTTATTAGTGGACTTCTCATCTTCATGTTTGGGTCTGGTGGCTTTCATCTTTGTCTTGGCTTTTGATCAAAAACACAGTGGACCAACACCAGCAGATAATCTGGCTCCCAAAGGCATCACTGACTGGAAACTTCACACTGGACAAATATTCTGTACCTCCCAACTCTTGAGCTTGATTTTCCAGTTAAAATAAAAGTGTACTTTAATCTGAAAGCAGAATTTTGGATTACTGAGCATTACCTTCCCCGCCTCAGCCCAGGTAAGATGATTCTGATGTTCTGATTTGATGGTTCTGGTTGAGGAGTGGCTTAAGAATGCAACAGTTGTTGCCCATGTCCTGGACATACAGGGGTTAGACAATGAAACTGAAACACCTGTCATTTTAGTGTGGGAGGTTTCATGGGTATATTGGACCAGCCTGGTAGCCAGTCTTCATTGATTGCACATTGCACCAGTAAGAGAAGGGTGTGAAGGTTCAATTAGCAGGGTAAGAGCACAGTTTTGCTCAAAATATTGAAATGCAAACAACATTATGGGTGACATACCAGAGTTCAAAAGAGGACAAATTGTTTGGGGCCACGTTTTGCTGGCGCATCTGTGACCAAGACAGCAAGTCTTTGTGATGTATCAAGAGCCACGGTATCCAGGGTAATGTCAGCATACCACCAAGAAGGACGAACCACATCCAACAGGATTAACTGTGGACGCAAGAAGAAGCTGTCTGAAAGGGATGTTCAGGGGGTTACCCGGATTGTATCCAAAAACATAAAACTACGGCTGCCCAAAATCACGGCAGAATTAAATGTGCACCTCAACTCTCCTGTTTCCACCAAACTGTCCGTCGGAGCTCCACAGGGTCAATATACACGGCCGGCCTGCTATATACCCCAAACCTTTGGTCACTCATGCCAATGCCAAACGTCGGTTTCAATGGTGCAAGGAGCGCAAATCTTGGGCTGTGGACAATGTGAAACATGTATTGTTCTCTGATGAGTCCACCTTTACTGTTTTCCCCACATCCGGGGAGAGTTATGGTGTGGAGAAAGCCCCAAAAAAGCGTACCACCTAGACTGTTGCATGCCCAGAGTGAAGCATGGGGGTGGATCAGTGATGGTTTGGGGTGGTCATATTCATGGCATTCCCTTGGCCCAATACTTGTGCTAGATGGGCACGTCACTGCAAGGACTACCGAACCATTCTTTAGGACCATGAGCATCCAATTGGGTTTAAACATTGTATCCTGAAGGGGGGGTGCCGTGTACCAGGATGACAATGCACCAATACACACAGCAAGACTGGTGAAAGATTGTTTGATGAACATGAAAGTGAAGTTGAACATCTCCCATGGGCCTGCACAGTCACCAGATCTAAATATTATTGAGCCACTTTGGGGTGTTTTGGAGGAGCGAGTCAGGAAACATTTCCCTCCACCAGTATCACGTAGTGACCTAGCCACTATCCTGCAAGAATAATGGCTTAAAATCCCTCTGACCCCTGTGCAGGACTTGTATATGTCATTCCGAAGACAAATTGACGCTGTATTGGCCACAAAAGGAGGCCCTACACCATACTAATAAATTATTGTGGTCTAGGTGTTTCGGTTTCATTGTCCAACCCCTGTATCTATGTTTGGTGGTTCCGTATTACAAAAGCATTTATATTGGTCTCCATTTAATATTCAATTTTTCGTTTTATGGGTTTTGTTGGCCATAAAATATGTGTGTAATAAATGTATGTATGAGTTTTACTCATACATACATTTTTAAGGGGTAATTCCTCCTCAGGCTTACAATGACATCTAGTGGCAGCTTTTGGACAGTCTTCTTATTTATCTGCTTTTGTAAAAAAAAAACTTCAATCTGATTTTAAGGGGTATGACATGAAATTGGCTGTATTTTGCTTCAGTGACTTTCAGTCTTATCTATGCACAGTACATAAAAAAAAAATAAGACAGCTGCTAACGCAGAATTCATTTTCGGTCTGTCTTTTAGATTGCTTTATTGTCTGATCTGCCATTTTTTGCTGCTTAAAGGTTTTTGCCTGGACTGTCATCTACCAGCCTGTTTGTTAGAGGACCCATCTTTCTGAGTTGATGAGAAGACTGAACTGCTGATCAAAAAACAGTGTGGTCACTCAAACTGAGTATTATAAAACAGATCCAAATATTACTCTGTGGTACTTTTATTTATAAATATGAGAACATTGACTATTTTCAATCAGATAGGATCAGTGCTGCTAATAACAATGCTGCCACATCTTACTGTCCTACTTTTGATATTTGTATTTTTTCCCCATTCTTGCTGTTTAGCAGTATTTTCCCTTAAACGTGATGGAATAAAAAGCATCAAGTAATGTCTTTATGACATATACATTACAGCAATTTAATATTTCCCTGTACCATAATATATGACACGTTAGTTGTTAATCACAACATGAAAACCTTTCTTCCTTATCTAATGCCTCAATAAACATAGTTCATTGTTTAATGAGGTCAGGAGTCAACTTTTTTCTTTTCACAGCTTCCTGTGGTGCATTCCGGTGCCCGTCCAGTCCACTTAAGTCGATTCCTGGCAAAGATGGCATATGACTGATCCATAAACGGCCTCAATGGTGACCACATCATGAGGCGACCCAACCAGCCAAGGCCAACGGCGCTGTACATGACCGCAAATGCTGGAACGCCACGATGTACCTGCCAATGCAAAAAGTGAAGATGTACAGGGGTTGGACAATGAAACTGAAACACCTGTCATTTTAGTGTGGGAGGTTTCATGGCTAAATTGGACCAGCCTGGTAGCCAGTCTTCATTGATTGCACATTGCACCAGTAAGAGCAGAGGGGAAAAGGTTCAATTAGCAGGGTAAGACCCCACAGTTTTCCCTCAAAATATTAAAAATGCCCACAACATTATGGGTGACATACCAGAGTTAAAAAAAGGACAAAAATTGTTGGTGCACTTTGCGGGGCGCATCTGTGACCAAGACAGCAAGTCTTTTTGATGTATCAAGAGCAGGTATCCAGGGTAATGTCAGCATACCACCAAGAAGACGAACCACATCCAAAAGGATTAATGGGGACGCAAGGGAAGCTGTCTGAAAGGGATGTTCGAATGCAAACCCGATTGCATCCAAAAAACAAAAAAACCACGGCTGCCCAAAATCACGGCAGAATAAATGTGCACCTCAACTCTCCTTTTTCCACCAGAACTGTCCGTCGGGAGCCCCACAGGGTCAGTATACACGGCCGGGCTGCTATAGCCAAAACCCTTTGGTCACTCATGCCAATGAAACGTCGGTTTTCAATGGTGCAAGGAGCGAAAATCTTGGCTGTGGACAATGTGAAAATGTATTGTTCTCTGATGAGTCCACCTTTTTACTTTTTCCCCCACATCCGGGAGAGTTACGGTGTGGAGAAGCCCAAAGAAGCGTACCCCCCCGACTTTTGCATGCCCAAGTGAAGCATGGGGGGATCAGTGATGGTTTGGGCTGCCATATCATGGCATTCCCTGGCCCAATACTTGTGCTAGATGGGCGCTGTCACTGCAAGGACTACCGAACCATTTTGAGGCCATGTGCATCAATGGTTCAAACACTGTATCCTGAAGGTGGTGCCGTGTATCAGGATGACAATTTTGCACCAATACACACAGCAAGACTGGTGAAAGATTGGTTTGAACATAAAAAATGAAGTTGAAAATCTCCCAGGGCCTGCACAGCCACCAGATCTAAATATTTTTGAGCCACTTTGGGTGTTTTGAGGGGGGAGTCAGGAAACGTTTCCTCCACCAGTATCACGTACTGACCTGGCCACTATCCTGCAAGAAGAATGGCTTAAAATCCCTCTGATCACTGTGCAGGACTTGTATATGTCATTCCCAAGATGAACTGACGCTGTATTGGCCACAAAAGGAGACCCTACACCATACTAATAAATTATTGTGGTCTAAAACCAGGTGTTTCAGTTTCATTGTCCAACCCCTGTAAGTGCATTTTAATAGACAGATTCCTATGGTCTCATTAAATTGTTGTATTCGGAGTTAACCTCGTCTTTCTCATCGATTACAGTCATCTCCTCCATGGCCATCTCATAGGTGACATCCTTGTATTTTCTCCCATCGTAGTCTGGCTTAGAGATGTCAATAAAATTTACTTTTTCAAGTTGGTTTCTCTGCAGGAATTGGAGGAAGCAGATCTCAGTCTGGCAGATGGGACAAAGCCCATCATACAGCACCTGGAGTAGAGTCGAGATTTCAGTCATTCAAAAAAAATAAACAAATAAATACAAGCATGAAAAATGAACAGGGGACTGTATGAACAAATCACTGGAATACATTCAGTATTAACCTAAAAATGTGGGATATATGAGGCAGAACGTGAATATTGTATGCTTTAAGTTGATGTGATACAATCAGGCAAAATTGGCAATGGAAGGGAAGTTAGCAGATTTCAGAGCACCTAAAAAACCTGCAGCCCTTGTTGGCTGTTCTTGATCTGCAGTGGTCATATCAATCAGAACTGGCCTAAAGAAGGAGCGGTAGTGAGCTGGTAACAGGGTCATTGATGCACATGGAAAGGGAAGTCTGGCCCCTGTAGTCCAATCAAACAGATGAACTGCTGTCACTTACATTGCCAAATAATTTAATGCTAGTTCCGATAGAAAGTTTTCAGAATCAAGAATAAAATAATTCTTATTTATAAGAGTGGGATATTTCTTTTATAATGATGATAATGTAGCTTATTATGTATAGATTACCTGTGTTGATCAGATGAGCAGTGCTGGTTTGCTACTGGCTGTGGATGCTTTAAGGACTGTAATACTGTTTTCTAACAGCTTATTTCTTTGTTTTAGAAAAAAAGTGGATACAAAACTTTTTTGGGGAAAAAAGAAATTTGTCACAATACACAGTGCATCATAGTGTTTTACATGTGGAGATGCACAGACAAATCAAGATGCAAAAACTGGTCATTATGCCTAATCTGTGAATGATTAGGAAGGCATACTTTTCCATGAGTGATAATTTTGTTTATGGCAAAATAATATTTTGATTGATATTTATAAAAATGCTCCCCTGACTGTATTAGTATATTTGAGTGGCCAACATAATATGAATATAAAAAAAACACGTATCCACACTTTTGCTTCATAATATATATAGTGTTTATATATAATGTTTGTACTACACTTTGAAACGACTTTATTAGAGAGAAATGTTTTTAATCCAAATGGTATTTTTATATACTGTACATTTGTATTGTGCAATCAGGAACTGAGCTTCACATTTTATGCACACCTTTTCCAGAGATATGAGCAAGAATAATGAAACGGCAGGATCTCACCCTGATCCCTGCAGATTCGGACTGAAGGGTCCTCCGCTGGTGTCTGCAGAACCCAGGCGTCACCAGTCTCACTGCCCTTGGATTTACACAACTGAGGAACCTGACTGAACCCACCGTAGCCAAACCCACTCTAACTTTACAAAACATAACTAACACCCCCTCCTGGAAAGCGTCTGTTTAAATTGTCAACTTATTAATGCAGCCACTTGAGCTTTTAAAAAGCCGCTTAACGTTGGAGAAATAACCATCTGCGAACGGAACAAAGAGACATGTTTAGGTTACACAAGCAAAGAAAGCAAACGCAGCTGAGCTTCTCTTCTTCTTGAGTTAGGTCCACCATAACAGTGCCACCGTGTGGAGAGTCATTGTATTGAATTATATAAAAATAAATATATCAAAGTTCTTTCGTTTTGCAAATCCTTTTTTTGGCCAGATTAAGTATGTAACATAGTTAAAATAAGCCTAATAATTTTGATTGAATAATTCAATTTCAATGAGCTCTTATGGCTGACAAGGTATGACGGTGTTTTGTGTCAAAGACTGTGGTCATAATTATTGGCACCTCTTGAAAGGATTTGTAAAAGCCTTAGAATAAATATTACACTGAAAAGTTTAGAAAAATCCAGCTTCTAATTTGAGTTATTTGGTGAGGAAAGTAATACTATGTTAAGAAATAATTAATTCCACAGCCAAATACCATTCCTAATAATCTATTTAAAATATGTGTAACCAGACCTTTTTTTAAAAAAAATAATAATAATAAAAACCTTAGTTTAGCAAAGTTTAGCAGAGTTTCTACACACTACTAATCCATGCCTTTATGTTTTCTGGTGATGTAAATGAGACTAAGAGGTATTTTATTTTAGAGACTAACCCCTGGGCTAGACAAGGATCCAGTCGAATAATGAGGAAGATTACAACACATTCGAAAGTTCAGTGCAGCAAAGAGTGGCTTCTTGGGGGTCATCATGTCTCCACAGTAACATTTAGGTGATATCTTGTTGTGAGTTGTGCCAGAAATAAAGCATTTTATGTCCTATCATGTCAAATGTATCATGTCAAATTTAACTCCACTGGGCCTTTAGTTGAAACCATGTGCATTGGTCAAATTAGAATAATATGGCCTGTCAGTAAACTAACAGTCCATGTAGGTTTAGCCACTGAGAAAGAAAGGATGTGTATGGTGGGAAAATGACCTTATGCCGACTGTTAAGTATGGCAGTGGAACTATGATGCTGTGCTCATTTTTCTCTCTCTAAAAGCCCCAGGAACCTTGTCAGAGTTCATGGTGACATGAACTGTAAGCAAAAATATGGTGGACTCTTGAAGTGAACTGAAAGGGATCATTGTTGAGTATTTCAACATGTCCAAATACTGTATGTAACATAACATACAGTACAGACAAAAGTTTGGACACACCTTCTCATTCAAAGAGTTGTCCTTATTTTCATGACTATGAATATTGTAGCTTCACACTGAAGGCATCAAAACTGTGAATGAATACATGTGGAATTATATACTGAACTAAAAAGTGTGAAACAACTGAAAATATGTCTTATATTCGAGGTTCTTCAAAGTAGCCACCTTTTGCTTTGATTACTGCTCCACACACTCTTGGCATTCTGTTGATGAGCTTCAAGAGGTAGTCACCTGAAATGGTTTTCACTTCACAGGTGTGCCCTGTTAGGTTTAATAAGTGGGATTTCAAGCCTTATAAATGGGGTTGGGACCATCAGTTGTGTTGTGCAGGAGGTGGATACAGTACCCAGCTGATAGTCCTACTGACGACTGTTAGAATTTATATTATTGAAAGAAGAAAGCAGCTTAATAAAGAAAAACGAGTGGCCATCATTACTTTAAGAAATTAAGGTCAGTCAGTCCGAACAATTGGGAAAACTTTGAAAGTGTCCCCAAGTGCAGTCGCAAAAACCATCAAGTGCTACAAAGAAACTGGCTCACATGAGGACCGCCCCAGGAAAGGAAGACCAAGAGTCACCTCTGCTGCGGACGATAAGTTCATCCGAGTCACCAGCCTCAGAAATCGCAGGTTAACAGCAGCTCAGATTAGAGAAAAGGTCAATGCCACACAGAGTTCCAGCAGCAGACACATCTCTAGAACAACTGTTAAGAGGAGACTGTGTGAATCAGGCCTTCATGGTAAAATAGCTGCTAGGAAACCACTGCTGAGGACAGGCAACAAGCAGAAGACACTTGTTTAGGCTAAAGAACACAAGGAATGGACATTAGACCAGTGGAAATCTATGCTTTGGGTTGATGAGTCCAAGTTTGAGATCTTTGATTCCAACCACTGTGTCTTTGTGCGGCGCAGAAGAGGTGAACGGATGGACTCTACATGCCTGGTTCCCACCGTGAAGCATGGAGGAGGAGGTGTGATGGGGGTGCTTTGCTGGTGACACTGTTGGGGATTTATTCAAAATTGAAGGCATCCTGAACCAGCATGGCTACCACAGCATCTTGCAGCGGCATGCTATTCCATCCGGTTTGCGTTTAGTTGGACCATCATTTGTTTTTCAACAGGACAATGACCCCAAACACACCTCCAGGCTGTGTAAGGGCTATTTGACCAAGAAGGAGAGTGATGGGGTGCTGCGCCAGATGACCTGGCCCCCAGAGTCACCGGACCTGAACCCAATCGAGATGGTTTGGGGTGAGCTGGACCGCAGAGTGAAGGCAAAAGGGCCAACAAGTGCTAAGCATCTCTGGGAACTCCTTCAAGACTGTTGGAAAACCATTTCAGGTGACTACCTCTTGAAGCTCATCAACAGAATGCCAAGAGTGTGCGTAGCAGTAATCAAAGCAAAGGTGGCTACTTTGAAGAACCTAGAATATAAGACATATTTTCAGTTGTTTCACACCTTTTTGTTCAGTATATAATTCCACATGTATTCATTCACAGTTTTGATGCCTTCAGTGTGAAGCTACAATATTCATAGTCATGACAATAAGGACAACTCTTTGAATGGGAAGGTGTGTCCAAACTTTTGGTCTGTACTGTATGTCCAAATGAACATTGAAATGGTTCGTCCATGATAGTACCCAGACCCAAAATCTTTCAGAAAACGTATGGGTTGAACAGAAGAAAATAGATCTAGGACTCTGAAGGGTGTAGAGACTGTGCAAGGAGGATTTGTCTGAATGGACTAATCTTGTAACATATTAAAGGAAAAGAAAAAATGCTGTCCTATCTGCAAAAGGGGGTTGAAAAAAGTTTTGGCACCAGGGCTAACAAAATGTATGCTACTTGTGGTAACTTGTGGTTATGGTCTAAAAAAATTTAAAAAAAGATAAAAATGACAATAGAGTGTAATATTTGACGTGCTCTCTAATTTAAATATCAACATGGTGCTCATATGCTGTTAAATTACATGTTATAAAAGTTATTAATCCTTATGTGCAAACTTACACCACAGCATTTGCACACAGATGTGAAATGCATGAACCAAAACAGCAGATTTGATCAAGGACACGCACTGAAACTTTTAAAGCAAACGTTGCTTTGCATGATGAAACTGTTAAAACCTTTCACTTGATAATGTTTGCTTACACACTGAGGATTTTTCTGAGCTCAGTGCCTTGGGAGGGACTCCAGCTTTTGTTGTGAACAGTCACATGTATTTTTCATGAAGGCACACGTGATGAGATCAAAGGCCTTGCAGCAGGGTGCTGAGGGAGGAATTCAAAGTTTGTTACATTAACAGAGTTCACAGACTGTTCAGGACGGTTTAAGGACTGCACAGAGGTGAGGAAAACAACTGATTTATTAGGGAGTAAAAAATTTGTAGTTGCTTATTCTCTATGCACATCTTATTATCTGTTTCCATTTATCAGTCTGAGGATTGAACATGCCACCTGCAGCAGCAACCAATCTAGGCTACGAGCCACCAGATGGAGGTTGGGGATGGGCTGTCGTCTTTGCCGCTTTCATCTCCATAGGATTCTCTTATGCCTTTCCCAAGTCCCTCACCATCTATTTCAAGGAAATTCAGGAATATTTTTCAGTTTCTTATAGTGAGATTGCCTGGGTGTCATCAGTCATGCTGGCTTCTATGTATGCAGGAGGTCAGTGGCAGCCATAGGCTAGTTTTATAAAAATTTAACAAAGTCACTTATGAAGTCTGTTCTATTGGTACAAGCATACTCGATAACAGCTTTAAGTTAGCAAAGCCGTTCTGTGATTATGTTTTGTCCTTTAAAGCTTGTTTCAATGAGTGAAGAGAACTGTCCTTTCCACATGCAGGTCCTGTCAGCAGTATGCTTGTAAACCGATATGGCAGCAGACCTGTGGTCATGGTCGGTGGGCTACTGGTGTGCACTGGTATGGTGCTCGCTTCTTTAGGAACCACCATAATTCATCTGTATCTCTGTGTCGGAGTAATTGGAGGTGAATAACATAAAAAAATGTATTCATGAGTAATACTTTTTAGGTCTTCATTTTTTTTTACTTATTTTGTTACCTTTTTGAATAACAAAAGCTACATTCTTGTGAGGCTGATTTTAGGTTGCTTTAAGCTGCTTAGTTAGGACCAGCTCCGGATATGTTGAAACTCTCTGTTTCTATTATTTATATATTTTTTTACTGTGGCTCACTTGGCTTGTTTTCCTCCTCTGTGAGGTCACTGGCATTCGTTCAATGGAGCATGTTAATGTTTGGCAAAATCAGTAGTTGAGAATATACATCTCAGTGTCGGTATTGGGATTTTATGTGACAGAACGACCCAAAGTAGCACATATTCATGAAGTGGAAGGAAAGGGATACATGGTTCTAAAATTGTTTTACAAAAATATGCATATGTATTCAGCTCCCTTGAGTCAATACTTACGTAAAACCACTGTAATTGCTGCAATTACAGTTTATGTCTCCACCAGGTTTCCACAGTTGAGACATCATCTTTTGTTCTTATTTCTTTACCTCAAGCTCGGTTAGATTGGATGAAGAACACCTGTGATCAGCAATGTTCAATTCTTGCAACAGATTCTCAATGTCAGTGTATGGCCTTTGACTGGACCACTCTACTCTAGTGAATATGCTTTTATCTAAACCCTTCTATTGTAGTTCTGGCTGTTTATTTAAGGTTCACATCCTGCCACAAGGTGAACTTCCATTCCAGCTTCAAGTCATTTGCAGCCCCTAACAGGTTTTCAACCAGTATTTTCCAGTATTTAGCCTTATCCAATTTCCTATCAAAACTGAACAGCTTTTCTGCCAGTTCTGAAAGAAAAGTAAATCAAAGCAGGGGTCCAACAGAGTGCTGACACACGGATTCGTTCAACATATTGTGTTGGGTGCTTCTCAGTGGGGGTTGCAGACTACAGATCAATGTCATCAGTATTCACGAGTGCCATTTAAAACTATTAAACTATTCTTTTGTAGTTATGGCTGTCTATTTAGGGTTGTCCTGCCAGAAGGTGGCATAGAATCACTATCCAGCGCTAGCGTCATATCATCAGCAAGCACAGAGAAATGATTTGAGATACTCATGGAGGGATGGGATCAATAACAGCAGCTCTCTTCTAGTCATGCATCGCAACTGTTAATGAGGCTGAAGAGAGGTTTGGAACAGAACTAGAAGTTAGTGGTTGTGAGTAAATATCCCACACAATGGTGTCCTAGAGCATGGGGTTCTGCATGGATGACAGTTTTCCTATGAAAAAATCCTCCCACATGAGCTGTGCATCGTTGCAGCTCCTCCAAAGTTACCACTTCTTGAATGCTCCTTTGATTAATTCTCTGTGCCTGGCCTATCTTGGTAGATTTGCAGTTTTACCATTTACTTTACTGTTTGAATGAGGGGCAGTGCTTTGTGAGATGTTCAAAGCTTTGAATAATGTTTTATATCCTAATCTCATTTAAAGCTTCTCCACAGCTTTATCCCTGACCTCCCTGCTGTATTCCTTTGGCATCATGATGCTGTTCGTTAACTAATGCTTTCTAAAAACTGTGCCTTCATAGAACAGCTGAATTTATTTATATAAGATTAATTTACACACGTGGACTTTATTTACTAATTAGGTGACTTCTGAAAGCAATTGCTTGCACTGGATTTTATATAGGGGTATTATACTAAAGAGGGCAGAAAACAAATGCTGGATTTTTACTATATTTATTAATAGAAAGGTTTTAAAATCCTGTATCATTTTTATTTCACTTCTCAGTATGATGTGCAGTTTTTTCTTTTCAACAGGTTTTGGTCTTGCTTTCAACCTGCAGCCAGCCCTGACAATCATCGGCACTTACTTTCAGGTCAAAAGGCCACTCGCAAATGGACTCGCTATGACAGGAAGTCCAGTTGTTCTTTCCACCCTGGCCCCTCTCAATCAGTTCCTCTTTGATTCCTTCGGTTGGAGAGGAAGTTTCCTCGTCCTGGGGTCCATTGTTCTGAACTGCTGTGTGGCTGGGGCTCTGATGAGGCCAGTTAATAAACGAGCACAATTCCAGCCCAATAATGGGTCACCAACGAGCAGGGGGAAAGTATCTGTAGAAGCTGCTGCTGTAGATTTTAGTTCACAGTCAGCTAACCCTCCAGCTAAAGATGATAAAAACAAGAGCAAATGTCAGAGCTTTGTTTCAAGATATATAGAGGTCTCTCTTTTCTCACATAGAGGTTTTCTCATTTATCTTATTGGTAATGTTCTCATGTTTTTTGGCTTTTTCGCTCCTGTTGTGTTTCTGGCTCCTTATGCTAAACATCAAGGGACTGACGAATACTCAGCAGCTTTGTTGCTTTCTATTTTTGCTTTGGTGGACATGTTTATCAGACCAGTTACTGGATTCTTAGGCAATAGCAAGTGGATTAGACCAAGAATACAGTACTTTTTCAGTTTTGCTGTTTCATACAATGGTGTGTGCCACCTACTGTGTCCACTGGCATCTGGATATGGGGGTCTGGTTGTGTATGCGGTTTTCTTTGGGCTGGCTTTTGGAATGCTCTCTGCACTACTTTTTGAAGTGCTGATGGACCTAGTCGGAGCTCATCGCTTTTCCAGCGCAGTTGGACTCGTCACCATTATCGAGTGTGGACCAGTGCTTCTTGGACCCCCCATTTCAGGTTGGTGAGCACTATTCATGAAGAATAATTTGTGCAGAAATATAAGTTTATTTACAGAATGTGCATTCTCTCTTTCAGGAGCTCTGGTTGATATGTTTGGAGACTACAAATACATGTACTATGCATGTGGTGTGTTCATGCTGGTGCCTGGCATTTTTTTCTTCATAATGCATTACTACAACTACAAGAAGCTGGATGAGGAGCACAGGCAGAGCATGGTAGTGGAGATGAGGATTTCTGAAGAGGCAGTAGAACTTAAACTTAGCCAGAATGAGAAAACAGACAATGAAACACAAGGTGAAACATTTTAGTTTAGAAACATGGCAGTCCAGACTGATTTCTCTCTTTAGTGAGCCTGTTTGTTTGAAATTATAAACTACGGTAAATGTATTGCACTCTTTAAATTCTTTAAATAACTTTAAAATCCTATTTTCTACTGTTCTATGTGTTATTTTATACAGTGGCGTTCAAAAATATTCTTACTTACTGAAGTTTTTCACATTTTTCACATTAAAACCATAAACTTTTTTGTATTTTATTGTAATTGTATGTGATAGACAAGCACAAAATAAAGCATAACTGCTTTTTGTTGGAAAGACAAGGATACACAGTTTACATTTAGAGGATTGTGATGGGTCATTGTAAGATGTGAATCTGATTTAATCTAGACCTTTCCATAGCACCTCTGGCTGTATGTTCAAGTCTTTGTCCTACTGGAAGCTGAACCTTTTTCCCAGTCTCAGGTCTTTTACCCTGTATTTAGCTTCATCTATCTTCTTATTAATTTCAACCAGCTTCCCTGTTCCTGCTGCAATAACTGCCACCACCATGTTTCAGAGTGGTGGCAGGATGTGTGTTCAGGATGATGTGTAGTGTTCGTTTTCCTCCACACATAGCGTTTTGTGCCATGTTGGTCTCGTCTGACCAGAGCACCATCTTCTTGTTTGCTGTGCTCCCTTTAGTGTTTGTTGCAAACTACAAATGGAACGTATGGCTTTCTTTTGAAGATTGTTTTATTCTTGTCACTCTATGTCTAATGCATGAATAAAAGTTGTTCTGTCAACAGATTCTCCCACCCAAGACATCTTGGCTGCTTCTCTGGTTAATTGACAGCCATATTGCTCTATGAGATGTTCAAATCTTGAGCACATCTTAATATCTAGCCCTACTGTAAGCTATTGCAATACATAATACCTGGCCTGTCTAGTGTGTTCCCTGGTCTTCATGATGCGGTTTGTTGACTAATGTTCACTAACAAACCTCTGAGGCCTTCACTGAACAGCTGTTTTAATGCTGATGATTGAATCACACATATGTTCCTTTTGCTAACTGACTTCTGAAAGTAACTCCTTGTAATGTATTTCATTTAAGGTTATGTTAAAGTGGACTGATAAAAAATGCATGCAGCACTTTTTTGATATTTATCTCTCAAAAAGATTGAAAATCTTGTATCAATTTAGTTTCACTTTTCAAAATAGCCTACTTAGTCGTTGTCAATGACATAAAAAACAGAATTAGTAATAATTCAAAGGGAATAAATACTTTTGCAAGGTACTGTACATGTACTTATCAAATTGTTAAAACTAGAACTCTCAAACTTTTACCCCACAAACGTTTGTTTAAACGTACTTATCTTGTGGGGTGGCATAAAGCCATTAGTTCATCTTTTACCCACTAGATGGCAATGAACTCTATCATGTAAAAGTGAAAGCTGACACATGACAACATCTCTTCAACTAAGCCGGCAAATTATTAGTATGTTAAGCATTCAGTTCTTCAGGTTAGGTGACAACTCTCACTATTAAAAGTGATGAGTTTAATTATCTGCAAGTTTTTTGTGTAAAATCCCTCCTCCTACCTCTCCACTTGCTCTTAATCTTAATATATATCTATATCTATATATATAGATATAGATATATATCTATATATATTGTGTTCTCACCTGCAGTAAAATGAGTTTTCAGTGTCATGGGGGTCAGTAAAAGCTGTTCTACTGTTACTTTACTAAAGTCGTAAAAAATCACTCTGAAGGTAGTGAAATATTTCAGAATGAACTTTTGAATAAGAGCAGAGACCTCTGTACATTTTAATAAAAATCATTCATTTATGTGTGGCTGAACCATTGAAATCCTTTCCTTAATCTAAGTTGAACAAAAAAGCATTGTGCATTTTACAGATTGAGTAGAACTGCAGGGCTGACCTGCACATATTCTGGTATTTTAAAATGGGTTTAGTGTTTTGCGTATCTTTAATGAGCAAGTATTATGTGTAGCAGATATTCTGACTCATGCTGCACCAAAGAGAAAATACCTGAAAGGAAATACAATCTGTGATCTTCAGCCAGGGCATACCTTCTCCTCACAGGTCAACCATTCTAAGCCCACACACTATATGATTGCAGTGCTCCTCCTCCAGTAGACACAATACAGTAATTCACAGGCAAGCAACGTGAAAGAAAAACATTGTCATTATTACAGATATATGCTTAAATGGCCCATCTGTATTATGTCCCTGCAAGGCCTGTATTGACTTACTTTATAGAGGGATGAAGCTCTATTATATTAAAAGTGAATCAATATATTTATTCACAGCCTTAGATGCCACTGTAAATCCCTGTCTTATGGATGGTTGGTGTTCTCTTTGGAATATGGTTTAATTTCAATCAGCTAAACATCACTGGTTCAGAATTGACCCAAGTGGCATCAGTTTCACTGGGTGGCTTTTCAAACAGGATTAATTTTCATATAATATATGCATGTAGCACAAATACACCATAAAAGGGGACTTAATAAAGAGACAGAACCCTAACACAGGGCCAGCACACTACAGGTCAAAACTTAGATCTTTAAATGTATTAAAAAATTGAACCATTTAACCCCTATTAGTAATAATTTTAAAGACCACAATAAACAAGACCCCATATCAGTTCTCTCCTTAACCAATCTGTACTATCATGTTGTACTCACACATGGCCTTTTCTTCCAAACATACTTCCTTTTCTTACATGTAAAAAAAAACATGCTATCCTCATAACAAAGGATACAGTGTAAAAGGTTTTCATAACTTTTTCACAATTTGTCATGTTACAACCACAAACTTTAATGCATTTTATTGGGATTTTTTGTGATAGACCAATACAGAGTAATGCATAATTGTGAATGGGAAGGGGAATAATACATGGTTTTAAACATTTTCATAACTACAAATCTGAAAAGTGTGCTGTGCGCTCCCTTTACTCTGATACACATAAATGAACTCTAAAAGTTATAATGTGACAAAATGTAGAAAAGTTCAACTGTTATTTATACTTTTGGAAGGCACTTTATCAGCTTGATTTTCTTAGTAGCGAACTGTTGACTACCCCAAGATTAGACAAATTGATGCACAGTTATCCCATTACGGATGGCTTATTTTCGCAGCAGACGTAGTAAGATACAAAAAGATTACAACATGACCAGCAACTGGCCGAACAAGTTCTTCTTAATGTAAAAATGACACATTAAAAGGCAAAATATATATTCTTTACCTCAAAGCTACATTGGCCATAAGATAAAATATTGTAATCTTTAACTTTGATGTATTAAGCTCCATGATGGCAGTTTTCTATGTAAATATGTAAGTATGGGACAACTGAAGCTTTGGATTCATGTGCACTTCAAGATGTCTTTCTTTGAGAAGTGTCTGCTCATTAAAACATAAGTGCCAAACCACAGATGGTACTTATCACAACAGTATATTAGAAGACTTGGGAAGCTAAAAAAGCTAAAATATCATTCTTTCAGATACTCAAAGTAAACATACAAAATGGCATTAAAACAAAAGAGGTCAGAGTGGAAAAGGTGAAAGTGGGGAAAAATAAAATGTTGGACTTCATGTATTTAGCATCTTCTTAATTGCTTGGCTAAATGCTCTGCCGTACGGGATGTACAAAATGGGAAAGCAGCACAGCAGCTTTGACATTGGGCACAATTCCAAACTCCAAATGTCTGCAATTAAAGATATATAACATTATTATAACATTCACATCAGATAGCATACCCTGCAAGGCAGGGCAAACATTTTTTGTCCAGCTTAGGTAGCCCTGTGGTAGCACTATGTAGTGTCCAGAAATAAGATTATACCACGCCAACTAGGGCACCTAAAATATTCTGCACCACAGCTTTGGGTTGGTCTTGATAATAAATGATAACTTCAGTCAGATGTTCTGCAATCCATTTGCACTTTATCTCCACTCCTTCCTTTAGAGTGTACACTTAAGTGTCTTGCTTCACCTTATTCACTTTCAGTGTTAGCTGGCTGAGCTCATTGTATTCAAGTTTGTGTAGCTTTATTACTGCTACCTCCAGAAATAACCAAAGTGCTAAATTATTGGTTTGCTTCCATTTTCTGATTTACCCCAAACAAAAAAGCAGCATTAGTTTGGCACTTTCCATTGCAACATTTTAAATGATCGGGACCCTGAGCCAATCTCATAGTGGTATGGTTTTTAGCACTTAAGTATCTCAGAAAGAAAGTTCCCAGTCTTCAGGTTTAGATTTGCACTATGTATTTGTTCAAGGTTATCAAAAGACTGCATTCAGGGATTGGCATCCAGCCTGGCCGTGGTCCTTAACAGGATGAAATGGGTTTAGTTTTATAAACTTGTATGTGTCAATTTATTTTTCCAACACATTTGACACTGTGTCTGCTGTTATAGTTTGGAAAAGCTTAAAAGGTCAATGCTGGTCAAACCATATGTTTTGGACCACTGACAGTGTAAGAGGAAATTTGAATTAATTAGTTTTCGCTGTTTCAGACATCAAATATTATATTACAGTATATAGTTTAATGAATGGACACAAAGGGAGAGAGTGAGGACCTCCAATTAGCAATTGCTCCCAAAAGATCCGTCTCACATCCTCACTGAACAGCTTGAACATAATCACTGTGATGAACTGTGACTGATGTCAGTATATCTGATCTTAATTGGAAGCAGAAAGATTGAATCCAGAGATCTCTTACACTAATCCTGATGACGCTGAAGTGTCTGGTTAAAATCCCACAGCTGGTTAAAGCAGTCGAACCCTGGTTCTGTGTCAACGACGCAGCTGGACGTTTGTAAGTAAGGAAGTGTCGCTTTCTGGTTAACTCAACATGTTTCCCATTAATCTCTGCTAATCTTCTTTATCCATGGCTGCAGAACTAATCTCTCTAAATAATGTTTGCTCTCAGAGGAAGGGTAATGAATACCAGAGACTTTCAGAGTCCCCCGTGAAAATAAACACTGATAGTTGGGGCAGCTAACATGAATGCACTGGGAATGTTGACATGTTCTAACAGGCAGAGGGGCCCGTAAGGACTCAATCAGACAACAGACACATCCACTCGGTGAATCTGCCCTCTCTGATAGAACACAAGATTACTGGGGTTGTTTAGTGAAAACAAAGCACTCGCTTCCCGACTCTCATCACTGTCTTCTACTGCGACTTATAGATCACTGATAATCATGAGAGCCACAGTCAGTATTTACTAGAATTTAAGATACTGAATTCAAGTACACCAGGTATCAACAATAATGAACCTGAGGAAATAAAGGTTTTCAATGGAAATGAAAGTTTGTCCATGAAACAGTAGTTGTTCTTTATAAGGACCATATAGCTCTCTACCCAGGGTGGTGTTGCCTTATGGGGGTACAAGCACCTGTCAGTTTTACCCAAACTACTGATGTAGTAGCATGCCCAGTTGGTGGTAATTTGGTACCACCTTATGATGTGTATAATGTAAGCATTGTTAAAAAAAATAAAAAATACAACAGCAACAAAAAAAAACAGTAAGGGAAAATAAAATGTCCTTACACCACGGTTGGATAATATAACTGAGGTTGGAATCTGATTTGTTGTGTTCACTTAAATTAAAGGAATATTTCATAGATTTTAAAAGGAATTTAAATTGCATTTATTTAGAATACTTTATAGAATACTATAAACTACTGACTCAACGTGAAGCGGACTTTTCTTTTGAAACCTAATTTTATGAAGAACATAACCCTATTTCAAACTGCTCAATTTTTTTGTCAGTTCTTATTGTTCTTAAAGATAATACCACTGGCTCGGCCCTTTTTCTTTTAGCTGAAGTTTCTGTCCTGAATGAAGCCATTAATGGAGCTACAGTTGGCCAAAGCCATAAGCGAATAAACCCGGTGCTTAGGGGCCCCCTAAATCATCATGGGACTGTCATAAATGAATTTTAAAACAGACTATTGATCAAGTATTTTTATATTTTGATTTATATGAGAATTCTATTAAATTGTATTTGATGGTTTCAGCATAGATATATTAAAATATTTTAAATTCTTTAAAAATTTAAAAGTTTACTTTGTAAAAGTAATCTAATAATCTTTATGGTTTGATTATGTGCTAACATAGCTACGATCTGATGCTACAACTTTAATCTTTTCTTTGTGTTTTAGCTACGTTTGTTCACAAATAAACCTCATCAAATAATAACCAATTATGTGACTGCTTTTAAGCTCAGCCAGTTGAACCCCTCTCCTCGAATCTATCTGACTGCTGTTGGTGGCGATGATGTTCTTAACAGGACTAGAGGCCCTGAATTAAATTCTGCTTAGGGCCCCATACAACTTTAGGCCAGCCCTTCTTTCTTCACAGGAAGTACTCCTGAACCAGTGCAATTGGGTTTTTAGTATTTCTGTTCTATCCTTTCAACCCTCTCTTCAGATGGCCACTCACATGGAGCCAGACTCTGCTGGAGGTGTTTTCTGTCAAAAATGAGTCATTCCTTTTGACTGTTGCCTTGTGTTTGCTCCGGAGGAGGGATAGCGGTAAAGTCAGTGACTCGATACAGTCAGCTTGGCCTCCTTAGAAAGATAACCTTTTACCAATTAGTATTATAACTTGAATTTAATTTAATTGTATTGGAAATTACATTTTTATCTTGATTACAATTTTAATCCTCCTTGGATTGATTTGATAAACTGGATATGAAATTGAACTGTTTGTTTTGTAAATTGTTTTGAATTTGGAGCTAGATATACAAACTGAACTAAGTCAAATTGAATATACTTTATATCGAATATGTAGTAAAAGAAGTAGCACTCAAGAAAAAAATTGTAAAAACTCTTCACAAATGTCAAGGCTCATCAGCTGTTCAAATGGGATATTTGGTTTGCAGTCATGTGCAACACTTGTGCTCATGTCATCTATCAGGGTCGTGTTTCAGAACATTAATTGTCACAGAGGACATAAGAAAAGCAAAAGCAGGGACTCGGTTAAAAATAATAAACATAGAAGGTTCAAATACATGTGAAAATGCACAGTTTCCTCGAGAGGTAGAGATACATGGAGTGAGAGTGTGTGATTTCAAAGGCACTTTTTTTTAGATTTGGGCCGTAAACAAGAAGCGGCCGTGGTCTGAACAGCATGGAGATCCATGATGACGTGAGCGAGTAGTAAACATTGAAAAGAGACAGCGGCCACTGTGTAGGAAAGAAGATCTGTAGATGTTTTTGTAAATGTTTTGAACAGCAAGTGAAGAAGAAGCAATTTAAGAATTTTACAGATTCAAATTCCTATTTTATCTCTGCCATGAATAGTCTGAATTTAGCAATAGTCTCCAGCTTAGAGAGAACAGGAAAAAGTCCAGATATTAAGGTCTATGCCTGGTCAATAATGACTGTAAGATGATTACTGCCTGATGGTTTAACACATGATAAGGTGAAATTGCAGGTTTCTGGACAAGGGTATTTCTTTAAATTTTGGACTTAAAGTGTGTTTAATTAAGTATCATCTTTGTTGTTGTGAATAGCAACATGTTTAAAATTCATTATGTGCCCAAGGGACTGCATACTCAACTCAAACAAGACTGAGAACAAAACCTTTTGGCACAACACTCAACTGAGGAAATGAGGAGGTAAGGTTACCAACAGCAACAGGACAGGTCGTCTTAGTGAGGTAGGAGGAGAACAATTTCAGGGATGACCCAGATATACTCACAGGCTGTCTGAGGCTTTGTGTTTCAAAATACTGTCTGGCTTTAAGTCACAGGAGTACACTCTGTGATTTAGTTGAAACATATTTTTTATTACATTGAACTTGTTAAGTAGTTTGAGTCCACAAGCAAGGAATTTGACTATGACTGCATATGCTCTCGGAGTACAGAAACTAAGATCTAAATATATAACAATGGAGGAAATAAAAAGACGTGGTTACTTAGAGATTTACATTCATAAATATGGTATGCTACAGCAGTAACCTAAACATTTATTTTAAGGCCCTTTAAGAATTTTTACCAGGGTGCCCATAAATGCAGCTTGTAATGTGTATTTGACTCTATATTTAAAGAAATTTGTAGCTCAGTGTTTTGCTATTAAGCAAAAGAAGAAGCGGAGCATTTTTAACCCACCTTCTACAGCTTTGTTTGTTTAAACCATTACCTGGGGGAAATATCTGGCTCTTTATCTGTTAAACACTTTACTGTGTTCATCAGATAAACTCTGTGTCTGTTTGAAGCTCGGTTTTACAAAGCAGGTCTTGTTTTTCCTTTCACCACCTCTCTACAAACAGATTCTGCTGTGGCCAAAAGATGGTGAACGATGAAGCAGAGAGCGTAAATAGAACATTAATGATGCAGGACAGGCAGCTGAACTATGTGCTGGAGCTCACCAGCTGAGTTTCGCAAAGCTTCAGGGAGCAGCAGATTTAGCAGATAATTCTCTGAAGGTTTGTCGCTACAAGCAGACTCAATCATGTTCTTACAGAATTTACATGGTAACATCACTGTTGAGTTGAGTTGAGTTTGCTGTGATTTTCTGATGCCATTTTTATTCCAACTCCTAGTCAAGTAAGTCTTTCCCCTTTTTACTGACTGAAATCCACATGCCCACATTGTATCCATTCCACCTAGTCAGCCTAAAACTAGCTATCTCACCCTAACCCTAACCTTATGCTTTGTGTTATGAATTCAAATCATTATGCTTAAGCCTAATTTAACACACAGTAAATCAATCAAGTCATCTTTATCTTAGTCACAATCTTTTTTCTAGGTCACCCTTGTAAATTAGATTTTAATCTCAATGGGTCTTTGCTGGTTGAATAAAAAAAATAATGTTCATTGCAAATGTTTAAATTGTTTTGTTTGTGAAGTATTTTGATATGTATTAAGGTATAACATTTACCCCACTAAAAATATAAATAAACATTTATATTTAAAGAAAAAGTAATAATAGGTTAACACCAGTTCATGTTGATTTTCTGGATAAAACAGAAAGGAAGGGCTTTTTCCATCCATCCATCCATCCATTTATTCATTCTTATCCTATCGGAGATCAGGCTGTGGGGGCAACAGTTCCAGCACAGAACTGAAGACATCTCTCTCCATCAATACTCTCCAGTGAATTCTGAGGGGTCCCAAGGTGTTTCCAGGCCAGAAGGGATATACAGTCCCTGAAGGGTCTTGTACTTTCGGTCATGATCTATTAGTTAAATATAGGTCAGGGTTTGAACATAGACAGACTAGTAAAACGACAGCTTCAATTCGGAGAAAAGTGAGAGAAAAAGATATTGGAGGGAAGCTGTGTTTATTTTGCAATGACTCAAAGTTATTTATTACAAAGGTTAGTTTGAGAGATATGCGTCTGCTTATTATTTCAATGTTGCAGCTAACATGAACAGATGTTCTGAACCTTCAATAGCCCGCAGTCTGCTAATGTCCCTGGTTAGTAAATCAAATACACATGAGGATATGTGGCTCTCTGTCAGATCTGCAGTCTGTGACTTAGCTACTTTAAATACTTGCTTGATGGTAGCATTACAAAGAGATAGACAACCTTGGAAGCTGTCGTTAACTCCTTTTAAATTAAATAAAAATCTGTATTTATAGGGTGTAGCGTTACCTTAACAACCAGTCAATTATATTCTGCAGTCAATTATGTACTCTTGTATATTACTCTCTTGTAACATATTAAGTCTAGACCAGTGCCAATGGTTGAACTGAGGTTTAATAAAAATTATATTCACAAAAAAACCCAAGAGGTGAAGGGAGTCCCAACCAAAATAAACAAAAGAATGAAGAAGCCTTAGACCAGGCAGATTGCCCCACGTCTTTGCTGCCTATCTAAATACTGACAACTAATAACAAAAAACCAGGACTACTTGTAACTCCCAACTTAACCAAAAATAAAAGATGACAAAAGATGGGTTCAAAAACTGACCTAGTGGATGTGGCAAGCTGGCGGGTGCCAAAGGGTGAGCCAGGCTCTGTCATACCTCCAGGCTTTTATTTCTTGGCCAGCCTATCAGCTCTTAAAAGACAAATATGATTAAGGAAACTTAATTTATTAAATACACATTTGTGGTTCGCAACACTATCCTAACTTAGTGGGAACAACATTAATCATTTACTTAAATAATCTACACTTACCAGCTTTCTCCGATGCTTATTACATGAGACAAGAATGTTCATGACGATGAAGTTTCAGACCTCCAGACTGAGCTGAGTTTCCAGTTTTCTTGGCCCAGAATAGCTGAGCTATTGCTTCTGGACACAAGTTGTCTTACTGGAATACAAATGGGACACAACACTGTTCTTATGGAGACGGACACATCTTGAATGCAGACAAAAGAAGACCTTAAACCCCCAAACTCTCAATCATGGCAACGCTTTCAAAGGAAATTGAGACTTAAAGTAAAATGACTTAATGAGATTATGGTTACCCATAATTAACAATCTGTAAAACACATTTCCCAAAACCAGGAAAAGAGCTGGTCTTTTTTGTCTGCTGTCAAGCCAAAGAATGCATGAATTATCATGCAAACACACATTTAGCCCACTTTTCAGAGTCAACAATACAGAGCCTCTGACCAAAATCCTTAATCTGCCACTCAAAATACATTTAGCTTTTGTGAGAACAAATGTGCATGCCGAAAGACTGGTTTTTGGGGACTCAACAGCTTATTAAAACCATTGTTCCTCTTTATCTGTCGAACACACAACCACTAAAGCTTTCATGTCTGGGGACAGCAGTGTTGTTTAGTGCGTTTTTACAGGAAGAACACAAGGATTTTCATGCGGATTATAATCTCTCCTTTGGATTTCACTCTGAATTACAATGCTACATAAGCTAATTTTGTTGAAGGACTGAGGGAAGGACAGATGGCAGCATTTAAACATTGTGCACATAAGCACTCAGATATTATCATTGACATTTGGATGCAAAATGTTAAGTGGGCTGTATTATCAGTCTATCAGGGTGAAACACTTGAGTGACCAATTTAAATCAAGAGATAACATCATAAGATTTCATTTAATTCCTCAGCCGTGATTTGAAACAATTCTATTGAATTTAAGATCGTTCCCAATCCCCCCTCTGCAGAATCCTGTAATAGGCATTCCAGAGGCAAGTCCTGTGGGATCGACACCAGTCATGGGCTCAGACTGCGAGCAAGACAGAGAGGCTAGGCATGGCAAAGGGAGAGGCGCAGAAATAATTATAAGAGCAAGTGAGGCGTAACAGCTTGTCCGTGACTCAAAATGAAAAGCAGGATGAAACATGATGGTGCAAATCAGCTGCAAACCTGTATACAGTACCTGATTCATTCACCACATCTGGATTACTACACACCAGGATCCTTGTTATACATGGATTCTGTTGCCGAGCTGTGTCATTTACCCATTTCTGGCTAGTATCACAACAAATTAAGTGTGTCAATACCTCAAAATGAAATTGTCACTGAAAGAAGGAGGATTGCAGACAGCGGCTTTCTCTGGAGATGCAGGAAACATTTATGCCTAAGTTATTCTGATAACTGAAGTGTTTTATGTTATTTTATTGACGCTTGTCTATGCTAGAGGGGCTTACAGAATACTGGTCTTTGTAACTGTGAATGGGTGCTGCATCAGCTGAAGTGAATCAATGTTTTCAGAAGGTCTTTGTGTTTCAAGGACAGTCTGGCTGACATCATGGGGTTTTGACTGTCACAGCTGCTTCTCTATACCAGAGGTGTGTGATTAAATTCCCATTCTTTTTCTACAGAGAATTGGAACAATTCGGAAACCTATAAACCATATGGACAAGTCAATAATATGTCTTTAACTGAGACCTTCTTGGCTCTCTCAGGAGTAAATTACCACAGGATAGCTTTGTAAGCAGGGTACAGTATGTATTAACAAGATTAGCTTTTCTTTTTTGCATTCAGTTAGTTTTAAATAAGTCTGAACAGTTACTTAGGTGGAACCTGAAAACTACAAATAAAACTGATTAGATTATTGAAACATATTTTTATGTTATAGCTTGTGAGATTTATAAAATGTTGTGTCAAAGGTTTTTGTCCTGTAAATATCTTACCGGCTGTAGATAACTCTCTCAGTGTCTTCATTTGGTTAAAATAGAGACTATTTTATCCAGCTAAAGGCGAGTCAGTGTGCACTAAAGACAAAAATAGATTACACTCATGTTAAAACATATCCAAGTTCAGAATTATCATTGTGGTTTATGCCAAAGCAATTCTTTTTTACCTTTACACCACTTTAACAATGAAAAATGCAAAACAGCATTTATTAAAGATATCATACCAAGTAAGCTGATGATTTTCCATGCAGAGCAGTTTGCTGAAGTTCTTGGATTTGTTTTGATTTAACTCTTGAGTTAATAAGTTGGCACATAACATGTTTCACCATTGATCCAGTTAATTGTTTTCGAATAAAACTAACTAAAAAACGTTGTTCTCCTACTTTAGTAGCTTAGTATTGAAGACATAAAATGTAACTTGTGGTTTAACTATGCAAAGAGCACATCCTTTTACAACACCATCTGTGAATACTTGAGGCGGAGTAGGTTTATTCAGCACAGACAGACAGACATGGAGGTGCTGCAGCCATCTGTATAACTTTAAATGGTTAAAAAAGGTTAAAAAAGAATAAGATTTGATAAAAAAAACACGTGCATGAATATTAATACAGAATAGCAAGCCCGGAACAAGAACATTGGTGGGATTGTAAAACATTTCTGGCAAAACAGCTGGACATGTTGCAGTGGACAACATAACAGACTACAGACGTGTAGAAGTGGGTGAGGTGTGGGCGATGGGGGGTTTATGCCTATCTCCAGCAATCATTGAGTGCAGGCGGGGCACACCCGGGTCAGGAGGGCAGCAAGCGGGACAAGCAACCATTACTAACATTCCTGTTTTGGATTGTGGAAGGAAACCAAAGTACATGGAGAGATCCAACACATGCACAAAAAGAACATGCAAACTACATACAGTTACTGCATGGCAATAGTACTAACAAATGCACCAACGTGCAGTAACAACATCTCCAAAACACGTAGTTTAATAAAGTAATGCATTGAAAGTTTTTCCAGTTTTACAATAAAATATATCAGTACTCGTACTCGTCGTCTTCCGCTTATCTGGAACCGGGTCGCGGGGGCAGCAGACTCAGCAGAGACACCCAGACGTCCCTCTCCCCAGACACCTCCTCCGGCTCCTCCGGGGGGAGCCCAAGGCGTTCCCAGGCCAGCCGAGAGACATAGTCCCTCCAGCGTGTCCTGGGCCATCCCCTGGGCCTCCTCCCGGTGGGATGTGCCTGGAACACCCCCCCAAGGAAAGGCGTCCAGGAGGCATCCGGTATAGAGGGCCCGAGCCACCTCAACTGGCTCCTCTCGATGTGGAGGGAGCAGCGGCTCTACTCCGAGCCCCTCCCGAATGGCCGAGCTCCTCACCCTATTTTCTAAGGGAGTGCCCGGCCACCCTACGGAGGAAGCTCATTTCAGCCGCTTGTATCCGGGATCTGGGTTCTTTCGGTCATGACCCAAAGTTCATGGCCATAGGTGAGGGTAGGAAAAGTAGACCGACCGGTAAATCGAGAGCTTCGCTTTTCGGCTCAGCTCTCTCTTCACCACAACGGACCGGCACAGCGCCCCCATTACTGCGGCAGCCGCACCGATCCGTTCTGTCGATCTCCGCCCCATTCTTCCCTCACTTGGGTGAACAAGACCCCGAGATACTTGAACTCCTCCACTTGAGGCAGGAACTCCCCTCCATCCTGAAGAGGAAAAGCCACCCTTTCCGGTCGAGTACCATGGCCTCTGACTTGGAGGAGCTGATCTTCATCCCAGCCGCTTCACACTCGGCTGCGAACCCGAGACCTCCAGCGCATGCTGTAGGTCTTGGCTAAAGGGGGGGCCAGCAGGACCACGTTCATCTGCAAAAAGAAAAAGACGAAATCCACTGGTCCCCAAACCAGACCCCCTTCCGGCCCTTGGCTGTGTCTAGAAATCCTGTCCATAAAAAGTTATGAACAGGACCGGTGACAAAGGGCAGCCCTGCTGGAGTCCAACATGCACCCGGAACAGGTCCGACTTGGTGCCGGCAATGCGGACCAAACTCCTGCTCCGCTCGTACAGGCCGGATGACCCCTAATAAAGGGCCCCTGATTCCATACTCTTGGAGCACCCTCCACAAGGCATCATGAGGGACACAGTCAAATGGCTTCTCCAGGTCCACAAAACACATGTGAACCGGTTGGGCAAACTCCCACGAGCCCTCGAGTACCCTGTAGAGGGTATAGAGCTGGTCCAGTGTTCCACGGCCAGGACGAAAACCACACTGCTCCTCCTGAAGCCGAGGTTCGACTATCGGCCAGACTCTCCTCTCCAATACCCTGGCATAGGCCTTACAAGGGAGGCTGAGGAGTGTGATCCCCCTGTAGTTGGAACACACCCTCCGGTCCCCCTTCTTATGAAGGGGGACCACCACCCCGGTCTGCCAGTCCAGAGGTACTGTCCCAGACCGCCATGTAATGTTGAAGAGGTGTGTCAACCATGACAGCCCCACAACATCCAGAGATTTGAGGTAGTCAGGGCGGATCTCATCCACCCCCGAACCCTTGCCACCGCGGAGCTTTTTAACCACCTCGGTGACTTCAAACCCCTCCTTGAACCGCCACCTTAACGTGGTGGAGGGGTTTGAGTGTTCAAATGATCCTAGAGGCTATGTTGTCTGGGGCTAAAAAGGCCCCTGGTAGGGTCTCCCATGGCAAACAGGCTCTAGGTGATGGGTCAGACAAAGAGCGGTTCAAGAATCCTTCATGAGGACCACTAAATCGAGGCACGTAACGTCGCCCGGTACGGCGGAGCCGGGGTCCCACCCTGGAGCCAGGCCTAGGGTCGGGACTCGTCGGAGAGCGCCTGGTGGCCAGGTTGCTCCTCGCGGGACCCGGCCGGGCCAAGCCCGAACGAGAGACGCGAGGCCATCTCCCAGTGGGCCCACCACCTGCAGGGGGAACCGTGAGGGACCGGTGCAAAGAGGATTGGGTGGCGGACGAAGGTGGAGACCTCAGCGGCCCGATCCCTGGATGATTAGGCTGGCTCTAGGGATGTGGAATGTTACCTCACTGGGGGGGAAGGAGCCAGAGCTTGTGCGGGAGGTCGAGAGATATCGACTAGAAATAGTCGGGCTCGCCTCCACGCACAGCGTGGGCTCTGGAACCCATCTCCTTGAGAGGGGCTGGACTCTCTTCTACTCTGGAGTGGCCCACGGGGAGAGGCGGCGGGCTGGGGTGGGTTTGCTTGTTGCCCCCCAGCTCAGCCGTCTAATGTTGGGGTTTACCCCGGTGGATGAGTGGTTCGCATCCCTGCGCCTTCGGGCCGGGGATAGGTCTCTGACTGTCGTGGTAGTGCGGAGTACCCGGCCTTCTTGGTGTCCCTGTCGGGGGTGCTGGATAGTGCCCCTCCCGGGGACTCCATTATTCTGCTGGGAGACTTCAAGGCCCACGTGGGAAACGACAGTGACACCTGGAGAGGCGTGATCGGGAGGAATGGCCTCCCCGATCTGAATCCGAGTGGTGTTTTGTTATTGGACTTCTGTGCTAGTCACGGATTGTCCATAACGAACACCATGTTCAAGCATAAGGGTGTCCATCAGTGCACTTGGCACCAGGACACCCTAGGCAGGAGGTCAATGATCGACTTTGTTGTCGTATCAGCAGACCTTCGGCCGCATGTTTTGGACACTCGGGTGAAGAGAGGGGCTGAGCTGTCCACTGATCACCACCTGGTGGTGAGTTGGATCCGCTGGAGGTGGAGAAAGCCGGACAGACTTGGCAGGCCCAAGCGCATAGTGAGGGTCTGCTGGGAACGCCTGGCGGAGCCCTCGGCCAGGGATGTATTCAACTCCCACCTCCGGGAGAGCTTTGACCAGATTCCGGGGGATGTTGGAGACATAGAGTCCGAGAGGACCATGTTCTCCGCATCTATTGTCGATGCTGCTGCCCGTAGCTGCGGCTGTAAGGTCTGCGGTGCCTGTCGCGGCGGCAATCCCAGAACCCAAGCGTGCTGCGGCCCGAGCTGTGCCAGAGGCAAAAATTGGGGCCTGGGAGGAGTTCGGTGAGGCCATGGAGAAGGACTACTGGTCGGCCTCGAAGCGATTCTGGCAAACCGTCCGGCGCCTCAGGAGGGGGAAGCAGTGCTTCGCCAACACTGTTTATAGTGGGGGTGGGAGGCTGCTGATCTCGACTGGGGACATTATCGGGCGGTGGAAGGAGTACTTCGAGGATCTCCTCAAGCCTGACATCACGCATTCCCTGGTGGAAACAGAGGCTGGGGACTTGGGGTTGGACTCTTTCATATATCAGTATTTGCAACTATATTTGGTCATGAGTTCTTACAAGTAATAGTCATGGATCTGTCATTTCATATAAAATAAACTATTCATAATGAAGGTAAATTACCTTCCTTGGCTTGAGAGGATATATCTTTCTTCAGATGTAGAAGACAACATATGCTCAGTAAGGCAATGCCAACGTTTTATTTTCCAATGGCACTGTCTTGCTTCACCATGTAAATAATAACAATTATAATAATAATAATTACACAATGGTGCGACGTAGGCATAGGAAATGAGTGCATCTCCTTGTTCAGAAATGCCTCTCCGTTTGCTTGCTTTAAGAGTATCCATGGTAACCAATTGCTTTACTTCTAGATGAGTGGCAGTGGTCCCCTTCGGGTTTTAACTCAATATGCACAACAGTATAATGATATTAGTGTATGTATACTAATGTCTTCTGTAGACTCAACACTTTATCACCTGCCAGAAGAATATAAGCTACCAGACCTAAAAAAAAAAACCCTGCATAAAAGAAATAATTATTATACCCATATACATTTAATAAAAAATAAAAATCAAATACAGAGGATAATTTTAGGTGTAAATAATGCCTGTGTACTTGCAGGTGTATATAAAACATCAAGAAAACCAAGTGATGCAGTGGTTTCACAGCCTGTATCTCCAAGCACAGGACATTTTGTGCATCCTCATTCTTATATCTGGCTATATAGCTCCACTTCCATAACATTATCTTCCATATATCAATAATGGTTGTCCTAATCATTGTTGAAAAGCAACACAATCCTCCCTTGCAGCACATGAAGTCAAACTGTAACAACATAAATGTGCTGTATCTAAAGCCAATGAGTAGTTATTGGTTGAGGTGATTAAATCAAATTATCATGTGCTGAACTTGAGATATCCTATTGTTGTTAATTGGTGTCTTCAAATGTATCACTAGTAAGGCCTACAAATATTGAGGATTGAGGAAGAAAGGCAAAAGAATCAAAAACAGTGCAGCTTATAAAGTATTATTATGTATTCATCACAACACAAGGCTCCAACAATACTACTCACGCATGTAAAATCTCAGTCAAATCAAGGTTAAAGCTAATTTTCTTTCTCTTTAGTTAGCCGTGCAAAACTGTTGTGCAGGCGGACAGAGAACAGTTTTTCTCTCTCATAAAAAACTGTCTCAAACAAAAAAAAGTTCAACCTTTTTATCTGTTTCTTGCCCTCAAACAACGCTAGTTAGAGTGAACACCCAATTCCACTTTTACAAACTCCTAAATGTCAGCCATGAGCAAAGAACACCAAATTAGCTGTTTTTGGCTTTAAGAACAGTCACAAAAGTCATTGTGCACTTCTGGCATCTGAAGAGCTAAGGACCAGCTGGATTGCTTTCATTTAAATACCATCATCCCCACAGGAAATTATAGTTTCTTTTTCCATCTTGTGTAGCAAAGGATACACTTTAATAATTAGCTTAAGAAAAACTAACCCTTAAATCCTTCAGCATATTTTATCAGATTAAATTGTAATTTCATGTTCTTTAGACTTTAGAGAGCTTTTACCATGAACACGCTGGACTTACCAGATGGAATTAGCCGACAGGTATGTGTTTAACATAATCAACTATTAATTAACTCTCTGCCTGAAGCCACTTTTAGGAACAACATAATTCTGTAAAATTATCCATAGGTCTGGGATATCGCAGCCATTACTAAGCGCAATAATGTTTAATTATATAATATTATATAATATTTATATAATTTGGAGAGACCAATTAACCTAACAGTCATGTTTTGGACTGTGGGAGGAAGCCGGAGTACCCAGAGAGAACCCATCATGTACGAATGGAAAATCCCAACTACATGGCATTCAAACCCAAGACCTTCTGCTGCAAAGCAACTGTTCGCCAACTCACCAACTGCGCAGCACCCTAAATGTGATATAAATATGTAGATAAACCCATTCTATCCTGAAAATATCATTATTGACCTGTAAATGAGAGCAATACAACTCTTTAAAGGTTATGTCTTACAAAATACTCTTGCAACTGATTTTAAACCAAATTTAGACAACGTAGCCAGCCCAATCAATTTTGCTTTTATTTGGGAGTCTTACCCTTGTAGATCTTACATAAACAACCAAAAAAGCTAAATCTAGTCCAAATCCCTGAAATTAACATCATCATTATAGAGTGAAGAGCATGACTGAAAATGCATGCATCATTATACTATTTTTTTTTTTTTTTTTTAGAGCGCAGGTCTCTCAGCTTTCTGAACAGGATGATTACTGTTGGTCTGAAGGGTCCTTCAGTGAGAGGAGCTTTGAGACAGAGTAAGAGGCAGCATGTGTGGGAGGTACCAAATAAAACATCCTTGTTTATTGTGTGTAGCAATTGCGTTGCTTATAATTACACATCTACACACATCTACACTGTGTGTGCTTCTATGTGCCTGTAAATGACAAATTTGCTGGAAATTTGAGAAGCAAATGAAGGGTGTCTGAGCAGCAGATGTTCGTTTTTCTTGCTTTCTCGGTAGACAGTAATGACAGCCATAACCAGGTGAAGGGCAGAGTCAAGGGAATGCATTCAAAGCTGAAAGCGGCTGATCTGAATTATGCTATTTTAACAACATGAGAACCTAAATATCCTCATATGTAACTGCAGATTATTTAAATAATTGCAATCATTTATCCTAATCTGATAACCGAAGATAACTCCCAATGTTGTCATCTTCCCTTCTGCTTGCAAACAAGGCAGTTTTTTTCTTGAAAACTATTTAAAAATACATGATTATTTACTACATAAAAATAAAAAGTCTTATAACACATTATTAATTCTATATATTTTAAATAATTTTCTGTATCTGTTAATCTTTATCTAAAGGAAAGTCCAAAGAAAATTAGCAGGGAAGCTTTTATATATCCCAACCAGAGCACCAGACAATAGGAAAGCCTGTTTGCAGCCTATTTTGGTTGTGACCTAATCCCCTATGATATATAATTTTCCTAGGTGCATTTCATAGACCTCTGCCTCTACATTCCTCCAAAAACCTACTTCATTTAGGCCTACTCTTGTCTTCTGCCCTCTATGTGACGTTTTGACTTCAAGATGGCCGTACACGCTATCTAAGAAGCATCATGTTTGTAGAATACAAAGTCCTACTTGTGAAATAGTTACATAAAATGTAAAAAACAAACAAAAAGACAAAACATAAAAATTTGTCTTTACCATGTATCAAAAGTGAAAACCTCCCATTTCCCTCTCCAACCACTGGTGGTTCTGGGATAAATTGTAGCTTGGGTGAGCCCAGTCTTTAGCACCTCATTTCAAACCACCATTACCCAAAATGGCCCACATACAACAACCAATAAACTTTTCCTCAAGGAAAAATGTTTCTGCAAAAAAAGAGAAAAAAATAGAAACTTTGTTTTATATGAGAAACATCAAGAACTAAAAACTACTAGTAAGTTTTATATTATCTTTGCTTCTAAAAACAAATTTTCAATAGAATAATATAGTTCAGGTTTAAACAGTCTATTTTACATGTTTAACTTGAGTTGAATAAATTCACCTTACATTCCTTTAAAAAAAAACAAATAGTCATTTAGTTTAGCAACAAATCAGACTTCTGCTATATTACCAGGCTATGGTGTACTGTATTTTGTTACAGTACAGACAATATGCAAATCATCACAACATTAGTATGTGACCTCATGGCTCATGCTGATTAACAGTTAAAATTTGAGCAGCACATTGACTAGATGGTAAGGGCTGATTGTTAGAACTCAGAAGTGTTTCTAAGCTTAAATCCATCCAATCTATCAAGACAGTAATCACAGTTCTTGTTACATCCAGATCAAACTGTCTTCGTTTTGACATCTGTTGTCCCGTATGCTGTGGGTTCATATTTCTACTGCCAGACCTTTGACTGAAACCAGGAAAATAGCCAGTAAAACATCTGTGAAAACCTTTCTGCCCTGGCTTCCTTTTTAATCCAGAGTTGATTTTAAATGTCATGTTTGTTTATAAAGGGTTGTATGACCCAGCAACAGAATACAAATCTAAAGTTATAGCTCTTAGACCATCTGAACAGCTACTTTTGAATGTTCCTCATTGCAGATGGGTGTGTGAGGAAGATTAGGCCTTTGATGTAGTGATGCCAAAGTATTAGGACATTTATTTTCCCTGGCTTTCAACTGCATTTAAAAGGTTTAGCTTTTAAAGTAATTTTTTCACTATGTTTTTGTGTTTCTCTATATCTTTCTTAGCTATATAATGTTTTAAGCATTTTGGGGATTTATAATAGAGCATCTTGGTCAACGTTGTTTACTTTAAATCTATATAAACTACTATAAATCAAGTTGATTTGATTAGATATTCTCAGCTGCATTAATGGGGATAATCATGTAATCCCACTTTTTTTTTTTGTATATCTCATAAAACTTGTGAAAACTTCTCAAGATTAAGCATTATTGACATCTCCTCAGTTATAAACTACAAATGAAAACAACACTGATACTTCTCAACTTCTCTAACTTTGATTGAAAAGTTTAGTCCGTTCAGGGTATTATTCTATTATCATCTGTTTAAAAGTCCCCTAGTTATAGTGTAAGATAAAGTGCCGAGAACAAAAGTGAGACTCACTCCTCACATCCACAGTATACTGTATAAGTTGTTTTCTGCTTCTGAGTTATGGCAATACCACACAATGGATGATAGGACCATGGACTTTTCAATAATGCATAAGATAGTGAGAGAAATGACAGGCACTCTTGCTGGTAGGTTCTCTCCAGCAGCAAGCTATAAATTTGCAGGGCAATAATAATGACTCTTCTCAGGGAAATAAAGGCCACCCTCTGCTCCCTATAGTCATAAACCTGACTCACTCTTCCATTGGTTGGAAGAAAAATGCTTCCTCTCCCACCACACAGGAGTCATACACCGGAGGTACTTCAAACAGCCAACTTGATATGTAATTATCTCTTTACACAGGAAAGGATACAGTTTCAGTTTTTATATTAGCTATTTTCCTTGTGGAGGTGCAAAAAAATTGTGGGCACAGTAATAGTGAAATAAAGCCCAGTTTAATAGGTTGGGCAAAATCTTTGTTTTCTATTAATTTTACCATTTTCCTATTTCATTATACTGAATGCTGCATTAGAAGTACTGTTTTCTTCCTCAAAATTTATATTTAATTTTCTTTCATACATCAGTGTCAAAGAAGGAGTCGTGTTTGTACAATAATGCTGCCCTCTAATTTGTAATAATTATGGCAAAACTTTTGTTGAAAGCCTTTATCAGTAGTAACAAAGGATGAGGACTCTTCTGAAGATGGTGAAAAATTGAGGGTTGTTGAGATAATATCCCAAGATTTAATTAAAAAAAACAGCTAAAAGTTTCTTTCTCACAAAAATTTTTTGAATAGCTAAAAAGAGTAGGATGAAATACTAAAAAATAGCATATAGAATATCTATGAAGAATGTTCTTACTATGACCTTGATTAATTGCCTTACCATTGTTTTTACACTTTAACTAGTGATAGGCTTATCTTTGTACCAGGGCTATTTTTTGTGGGTCTGAACCTGAAAAGTATCATAAACGCTGACACAAATAATTACAATTTTTACATTATAAATATACTATAAAATATGTGACAGATTAAAAGGTTCGACTTCTTGTGGCTTTGTCTTTGATTTTTTTTTTTCTTTCTGGTTTGAGATCCATTCTGAACTCCTTGTAGCTACTAAATAAAAAAGTTAACACAGTCTAATAGGAAAATGTGAAATGACCATGACCTTGGTACCATTACATTATGAGAAAATGTTATATAAACTGTCCTAGAAACATTTCCAACAAAGAATTAATGCTCTCTTGTGTGCTCTTCCTGTGAGACCAAAGGCGAATAAAAGGCCATATATGGAGGCAGGAAAGCAATGCTGTTGAAAAGGTAAATGTTTAACAAGTTCAATGGCTATGCGTGTGAGGCCACTATAGATGTAGAATCTATTTATTTTCACTTTTATAAGAGTTCTTTATAGTGTTTCTTTTTTTTATTCACAGTTAATTTTCTTTACATACAGCTCAATGAAACAAAACATTAAGCCAATAAAACATTCGAATCTCTCCTAAATAAAGTGAATACATTTCCTATGCAGTTGGTTTCATTACTCTACTCAGTAAAACATTTAAGAAAAAAGTTACTTGCCTCTATAAAAAGAAATACAAGCCATGGCTTTCGTGTTGATGGATAATAATTGTACAACTTACTGCATAAAATAAACAAGACACCAAATTAACTATTTTGTCCCTGCCTGCTTCCAATGCACACCTTTAAACAAATGATTTCATGTCCCTGTACTTATCAATTGGGTATCAGGGGGCATTCAAATTTTATTGATTAATTATAGGGAATAATTTAAATCTCCTTTATAATTGCATTTATTTGTTTGTGATTTTCTAAAGATTGTATATTGCTCCCTATTTCCATTGACTGTGTCTCTGATCCCTGGTCGGGTGAGTCGACTTCTTAGAAAGATTAAATTAAAACCTCTAATAAAATCTGTATTTCTATGTGGAAACTTGTGATGGTAGATAAAAATGAAGTCACATAACTACAATTTCTTATTGTAGACAATAATTAGATCAGAATTAGAAGGTTCTTAAAGTAATCAGTATTAGTATAATTTCTTTTTTTTTAATTCCCTTTTCAATTGTTGTCAGGCTTCTATCTCAGAATAGATATTTTTATTTGTATGACCTAAATGAAGAAACATTTGTAAAGCATGAAAGACAGTAAGCAAGCACGAGACAGCAGAGATCATAGCTAAAAGTTGCCAAAGAGTGATTAGGTTATTTTTGAAACTCTGAACTCAGGCTTTATTGTAAAGGTTTATAAGGCAATTTAAACTGTGAGGAGGACAAGGCCAGCAGAAATTTGATCTGAGAGCAGCAGGTGTCTGACTGCAGTTGCTTGGAGTCCCAACAAACAAGCAACCACTGAGGGACTCTGTCACAAGTCTCCACCTGTAGTCCAAAACAGTGGGAAGTGACTGCTTGTGGGAAAAATTTTAATTTATAGCAGTGAAATAAAGATAGATGTCATTTTTGCTCCAGTTCAGGATTGTTACTTATTTGCCAGGCAAAATATTGCTCCCAACAACTACGTCACCAGCAGTGTTGTGCATTAATAAGTTCAAATGAAGACAGTGGAGATCACCTTTTTGAGAACTTTGAGATGAACAATGTTGTTTTCCTAAGTTAGGAACGTGAAGGTAACCCAGCTCACTTTGATGTGATTTACTCTGTTTTTTGGAGACAAGGTTTGGATATTTTATTTCCCCTCAAGGAGCCTACAGAGTGTCTGTGAGTCCTATATTGGTAATCTAAGCTTATGGGTCTCCCTTTAAACTTGACTATGTAGCCTTCAGCTTCACTTAATAGGTAAGGATATTAACTTAAGGCTCAAGCTCCAACCCATAATGATGCACCATTGGGTTACATTGTTTGCTGCATCATTGTTGTTATTATGGATAGGAAATAAAGCAGAGAAGCATCAAGGTTTCAACTCATCTCTCTGGCCATACTGCAGGTATGAAACTGAAAGAACAACAGGGATGTGTTTAATTTACATGATTGAAGATTTTGTCAGCTAATATGCTTAAACAGAATAAGAATGCCCTTATGACCAAAATTATATATGGAAAACCTGAATTCATTTAGATTTCATCAATTTGAAATTATGCTTTTGTCTAAGACAGCTTCAACTTTCAGGACATTGCAATAGTAGTTTAGAGGGCAAAAAGAAGAAAAAGTTTGGATAAAATCCCACCTGTGCTAACATGATGGTGATAAACAGGTTAGAAGTGATCACAATTACAAAAGTAATCTAAATAGGGTGCTTTTAGGTCAAAGTTTCAGTTTTATTATCTGTTGAATAAATCTTTAAAACATGTGAATAAGAGCAGATGTTTTGGAAATTCATCCATTATAAAATACAGTTTACACCATGAAAGACAAAAGGGGAGAATAAAACAGATGCAAGACATTTGGATAATCCCTTTGCTAATTTGTAAATGATGCAACGACCTAATATCTTTGTTGTACAATATTATGTTATACTTAAAATTGTGCTTTCTATATACATTACTGTTCTCTTGCATTTTTATTTATCCTGGGTCACCCTGGGTTATTTAGGATGTCATTGCAAGATAATTCTCCTCCATATTATGGTAACTTGTAGGAATTGTTGGATAAGTAAAAGTTTTGCATGACCTCTTCCATTACAAATGCCACACACAGACACCATCTACAACAACGTAAATATGTCAATCATGCTCCCCGCCGGTTCAGTTTGATTTTCACTTGTTTTTTGGTGAAGTTATTGTTATGCAACAAAAATAATTGTTTATGGGAGAAATATATCAATGGTGGCATTCAGACCTTTTTAGAGTAAATTATATTTTTCCAGAGTAGCTTTTCAGTTACTTGAAGGATAACCATCCCCGCCTATATAATCCAACACCAAAACATTAACATCTTGTATTTTTACAGTTCTTTTTTTTTGGGTTGTAAAACGACCACTCTGCAAGCTCTGGCCAAACACAGTTATTACACAGTGTGATGTTTGATGGAGCTGTAGGAGAGGAGAAAATTGGAAAGGAAGTAAGATGCTTCCAACACCACCAATAATTTAAACTTTATTTGAGTTAGACTCATGAATAAAACTCTTTTGTTTGTTCCATGTCTAAAATAACTCCTACTGCCTTCACAAAAAAAGTGCTGTTTTTTTTTAAGCCAACTGCTGCCGATGAGGCTACTCCAGCTGTTCAAGTCATATTCAGTCAGCAGTGGCCCAGAACAAATACTCTGGGATGGAGAGTGCCAGGGCAGGAATCCATAATCAACTTCAGTGAGCTACTTTTAGAGTGCAAACAGCAGGTATCAAACAGTTTAGGGTCCATTTGTTTTGCTGAGTGCTTTTCACAAAAGGTTGCACGAGACACTCTGACCTTGTCATGAGGTTAGACTGAGGTTTTCTGCTGAAAATCTCTTTCAGGCAGCACAGGAGAGTGACAGAGATCAGACATGTCTCTTTTTTTCTAGAATTTTCTATTAAGTTCTTCCAACAGCAACTAAATATCACACAAACTACCACATAACGAGTCAGTTTTTAAAAGGATTAAAATACAGGTTCATCTCAAAAAATCTGCTTATTATTGTAAACTTAAACCTTAACTGAAAAAGTGAAACCCATATTATTTTCATATACGATGGGTTGCTGCTGATAAAAACACAACATCCTGAAAATTAGAACAATACTGAAGACCAATAAAAAGGACTTTAAACACAAAGATGTCGAGTTACTGACAGTACGTCTATGTACTGTATAGTATATGCACTCAGTACTTGGTTGCGTCTCCTTTTGTATGAATTACTGCATCAACGTGACATGGAGGTGATCAGCCTTGGGCTCTGCTGAGGTTTTATGGAAGGTTGCTTTGATAGTGGCCTTGAACTCAACTGCATTGTTGGTTCTGGTGTCTCCCATCATCCTCTTGATAGTACGCCGTAGATTCCCCCTGGGGTTTAGGTCCAGTAAATTTGCTGGCCAATCAAGTGCAATGAAAATATGGTCATTTAACCTGTTATTGGTACCTTTGACAGTGTGGTAAGGTGCCACGTCCTGATGACACAATTCCCTAAATCATCGGGGACTGGAACCTTTACACTGGACGTCACGAAGTTTGGATTCTCTGTCTCTCTACTTTTCTGTGAGCTGTGTTAGCAAACTTTTTCCTTCCACTCAACTTTTGACTGCTTGACAGCTGTCTGTTGCCCAGCTGTAAACCAGCAGTCTTCTCAATGAATAAGTAGATCATAGCATAGTCATAATGCAATCTTTTGCTATTAAAAATCTTTTGTTTATCAGAAACAGAATTTTGCTCTTTATTTCACAGTAGGGCATAATCATTAAAATTACAGAAATAAAAGCTTGAAAGACATCACTATGTGTATAATTGATCTATATGTTGATTTAATTATTAAAATAAATAAGATTTTTGATTCAATTATAATTTCTTGGGATGCAGCTATACTCTGCTGTAAGTCATCTCATTAGTATTGGGTTTGTAGCAGTAATAAAATGCCCTTACATAAGCTTTTCAACAGCAGGTGTTTCCATGGCATTTAACATATGGCCGTTACCGGTATAGGGGTAAATTATTATGTATGTGTCATTCAGGTGTTGATGTAAACGTTTGGACAAATGCAGCTCCATCTCTGGAGATGACTCTAGAGGAAGAAGACTGACAATTTCAATTACATCATCTACAACAATTTTGTCCTGATGCACAATATGATTGAACCAGCATGACTTCAGTGTGCCATGTCAAGCACATGAACTGAGGTGGACACAATAAAGGCTCTACAAATGATTGACTGTGACTTTGGAGCGAAAATGTCCTCTTGCAAGATTTCAGATTCCTGTTGAAATCCCTCAAGAAGCTGCAGCCTCCCCCCCTGGTGTTTTATCAGAGTGTGATTTCTAAGAAAGAACGTTGTTAACACCCATGTGCATTCCACTCAGATAACCACTGACTGCTGATGACGTTTTTACCAGAGTGAATAAAGGTCTTCTATTGTAGTCTTCACCTGGACACCACGTGAAAGAGCAGATTGTTACAATAGCAAATCTCAGGAGGCACAGAGGCACTTACTGGATTGGAACGATGCAGCAAAGAGCCAGAAGGCAACAGCATCTGCTCTCTCTGGAGACTGTCATCAGCAGTTTGGGCTAAAAGTGTGGCTACTTATGTTGAAATATCTACATTATTTTAGCATGAGTTTGCAACACTTTAGTTTTATTTTTCCGCAAAATGTTGATAATGTGCATGCAATGACATTTGATTTAATGCAAGCATCTAATAGAGTAGCTTCAAGTAAATGTCACTCAGTCTCAGGAAGTAATGAGTGCAAAAGACATCTGTTTTTCCAGCTTTTAATAAAAGCTTAAAACATCACAGAAGAAGGCATGCTTTATGCCGCTGAACTGTTTTTGCTTTTCCAATCTGTTTTTCACCTGAGTTCTCTTATATCCTACCCCAGGTTTGCATCTGGGAAGTTAATGAGTTGTTTCGTTTCAGAGCAATATGCCTCAGTCTTACCTAAGATATAACAGAAAAGAATAATATCCTTAAAAGAATCTATTAAAATGCTCAAATCAACTAATGTAAAAGGAAAGATGCCCAATTTCCATTAAGCATGAGAAACTCTGCAAACTGAAAAAGAAATCTTACTTTTGACTTCAGTTATTCTAATAGCAGTCTGGGCTGCTTCCAGCCTCTGAGACATTAATACTGCACTGAATAAGATTCAAAGGCCAGAATTTCACTCTAGCTTCTGTAAAGATAATCTTATTTCTTACTTCGCTGAACTTGAGAGTTGGTTCCAGCAGATAAAATAGACACCAACCATTTCCCATTGACCTTTCCAGGGAGGAGCGAGATTGCTTCGGAAAACAACAACACTCAATGAAAATGCAAATGAATAATTTGAAAAGCATTTCTCACTTTTTCACTGTTCGACATTTACTGGCAGTGATTTATATGTCTTCAGGGCAAAAGGAATTTCTGTTGTCAAATCAACAGCAATATAATTTTTTCCGCAATCATCAAATCTTTAAAATCATTTGCACACCACTTGTCTTTTCTGTGCCAGATCTCTGCAACAAACAGATGGGTGCATGCAGGGATTTATGTGGCATTATAGCAGGAATGCCCGTGGAAGTATGTGACTTTTATCTGGAAGAATCTCCACTCCCAAAAATGACATGATCTTCAATATGGCATCTTCTCCATGTCTAATCGAAATCTCCCCCTTGGGCATTGTGTCATTGTAATCAGCAGCAATATCATCACTAAATGTCACTTAATTTTTTTTAAAGTCAGCTCAACATTTTCTGCGCTTCCTTGTTCGATAAGGGAAGGTACAGCTGAGGGGTAGGCTGCATAGGAAACTTCTCCAGTTTCTCCACTAGCTCTCCCGCTCTGAGCAAAACACAATTATTGACATTCTGCTCTGCCTGGCCACCCTCCAGACACAGTAGCTATAAACACCTCATCCTGCATGCCACTGGGAAAGGGAATTTGACATGGAATCAGACAGGCGTTAAAACAAAATATATAAAGCTGCCATTATTTGTAAGAGGTGCTACTTTAAGCATATCTTTCTGCAAGCATGAAAAGCATATTGCTTTGGAATATGTCTTTGTAAAGTCTCTTTCTGTTGTGTGTGTAACATCCAGACCGAAAGCCCACAGGACCTTAGGGCTTGTCTCCTTCCTGGTTATATCTGTACACACCATTTTAGATCCAGAAGACAACTTCTGTGATCTCTACAGCAGAAACTGTCAGCTTTTTTTGGGGGTTGCTTCTCTGAAAGCAACCGTCAGAACCATTCAATGTGAGGTCCATTGAATCAACTGTGCATGAACCTTCTTCAGACAGAAACTGGTGGTCAACCTGTCGGAAAAAAATTGTTTTATTGGTGTGATGCACAATAAAATAAATAGTTATAAACAGATATTTTGTCATGGTTTGTTGACTGATTTGTTTTATTTCACATCAAAGTTGGTAGGGTTATCTTATATGAAGATACATATAAAAATGTGCAAGAAATTTCATTTATATTCATAATTTATTTAGTTCAAGCTAAAAACAAATCTAAAAATATGTCACTTTGATGGGGGGGGTGGAAATCCCATGTAAAAGAACTAATTGTTCTTCTGCAAAATTACCAAATCCCCACTTATTGACACCCCTAACAATTCCTATAAATAAATGTAACTGAAGTATTGTTTTTAGATTTTACTTAACTGGTTACAGCTGATCAGAGTACCTAGGAAGTTTTAATCATTTATCCTTAACTTAATGCTTTCATTAAGTATAAATGTGACGAGACAGCCATGCCATGCCATTGAAATAAGAGACATGTTGATTTTCGTAAAGTCAGGATGTGGCTTCAAGCAAATAGCTACTTGCCTAAACATCTCCACATCAACAATATGATCAATATTTAAAAAGCTTTAAACAACTGGAACTGTGACAAATGATGCTGATTGTCATGATTTGTATACGTTTGAGTTTTGTTTTGGGTCTTTTCTCTGATCGTTATTGTTTATGCTCTCCAGGCGTGTGTTATGGTTCATTCCTTAGATTTAGTTTCTTACTTGTTTTTGTATTCTGTTCATGGTAAAATTTTAGTTCTGTTAGTGCAAGACATTTCCTGTGGTTAGATTTTGTCCTCGAATTTCTGTTTTGTTTCCAGTCATGTTTTGGTTTCTACTCTCAGCCTTGCTGGACTATACTTGTTATGCCAAGCCTGCCCTCGTCTGTTTGCCTTGCTACGCCTTTGGAGGACTGTATGTTCATACCTGCGTCTGCTACCACATGCCTGTTAAAGTTTTTCCTTTTTTATTAAAACCTTTTTTACTCAATGCCTCTCTGCACATATATCCTACTCCAAGAGCCACCATTGTGACACTGAATGAGGATGCAAGCCTATCTAGCCACTGCATACAGACAAGATAATGGTAAGGAAGGTCATAAAAATCTCCAAAGCTCAAAGAACTGCACCTGGTTGTTTTGGAGTATGCATGGGTCAGTATAAGACTCTCACTGTATGGTAATTTTAAGTAAAAATATTAGTAATGCACATTATAACGGCATTGACAGAAAAATGTCAAACATGAATGTATATATCTAAAACAGAAAAGCAACCATTATTGTTACTTTTGTTAAGATGTTATAACATATTGATTATAATATTCATAATAAAGAAGCTGTAGCATTTCTTTCCTGTTAGTTTGACTTAATAAGCTGGGTGGTGCTCATGTCATTTCTGCAACAGGACTGTTTTTATGTGACCAGAAAAGTTCCAAACGGCTGGTTTTGGAGGGCAGGCCAAGTAAAGCCTTTTCTGCCCTACCATTACAAATCAAACAATGTGGTGTTTGCCAAGCTATTGTGGGACTTTAAGTGGAACTATGTGCTTTGGTCACATGAGACTGAAATTAAGCTTTTCAGGTGGCTTTGGCCCAAAACAAAGAAAAAATATGTAGAAAAGTCAAGTCAAGTTTATTTATGTAGCGCTTTTCAGCAACAAGGCACTCAAGGTGCTGTACATAAGCACCTCCTTGCTATGGTAAGGTAGAGGATTTGTGATACTTTGAGCCTGTTTCTCTTCTAAAATCCACATAATGTCACATAATATGTTCTCAGATTTAATTCAGTTCATAGAAATATCTTGTTCGAATCATTCTTTTTAAGATCAAATCTGCTCTGTGTGTCATCTCACACAAATAAGTAGAAACTATATTATTAATTTGTTTTCAGGTAGCTTTACATGTTACTATTGTTCTTGTGACCGCAAGTATGCTCATATGTCTAGGCTTTATCTTTCTTTTTTTAAGTTTGGTTGTATTTACATTTACTGCAGGTATTTTTCGTTGGGACGTTTACATTCCTAGAATCAGCACAAGGTGAGAATTTACCTGTTTATCTGTCTATCCACATAATCTTCATCAAGCTTAAGAAAATCTATAAAACATCATCCGTTTTGACTGTCTGACAACATTAAAAAAGTTGTTTTAGCATGTGTTTAAAAACTAGGTTTTTCGCAAGTCTCTCTGATGACATGCGAAACTAATTTGAACTAATGATCCGAAACTTTTGAACTGAAATCACAAACATCGGTGTTCTATTAACAGGGATTAGATGTCACCATTAAAATGTTCAATATTTGAAACATTTGAAACTGGATGCTAATACAAGTGGTACTTAATTAGTTAAAGTTAGGTTTTACAAACCAAGTTTGTGGTTCGTAGTAGGAGAAAAAAGTCAAAGTAAATCCCAATGTTCCCTTTCTGTTAGTCTTCATTGCAAAGTTACAGTGACCAAGACATCTTTTGACAAACGTTTAGCTTCTCTGACTAAAGGTTTTATTTTTAGGGACAAAACATAAACAACCCTCGTTTAACATTTTTTGTTGCTAGAAACATACTTTTAACTACTGTATGTTATGTCCATTGTTGAGCTCAACAGGCATCGCTGCTCTGATGTCCCCCGGGATTATAAAATCCGTGGAAACCAAACTTTCGTTGCCATTTCAGCATGTCTCACAGGACGACGCAATGGAGGCACATATCTGGAGCGACAGAAACTCTCGCAGGCGAGTTTAACTCTTCCTCCACACAGCCATTCCTGGAAGAGCTTGACAGCTGGAATTCGGTCTCATACAAGAAGGTCAGAAGATAAATAAAACCGATTGAAGACCCCGCCAACACTCCGGCGCAGGTGAAAAACCTGGTGTTTCCAAGGAGACAAGTTTTCCTCCATGTGTTGTTCAGTCGACTACAATGGTTCCTCATATTTTCCCCGTTCTGGATGGAGGAAAAGCTGACTGTTTTCAGTGATCACAGAAGCATGACGCTCCAGCCCCCCCCTCGTTTTTCATTAGACCTACGACCCATCTTTAAGTCAGTGAAGAGAAGAAATCAACGTCAAAGTAATTTCGTTCTTTCTATATTAAATCGGATAGGTGTATTTAGAGGTCTGGTAAGGGTAAGGCATAGTTTAAGGTGATTTAGAATCACCAGTAGATAATCCAAGGTATTAACTTGTAGCATGCAACATTCAGTGTTTATGCAGAGCTGTTTTGATTTGCTGTGCAAGTGCTAATGAATTGCGGAGCGTGGATGCGATCAGCAAGGTCCATGTTCAAGTTTTTGTCTGGCTGATTCCAAATCAGCCAGGAGTAAGAAGTTGGACTTTAAAAAGTTTTTCATTCAAAGCAGCTGCGGTCTGGGCCTCGTGGGCTGACCACTCCTTTGTCCTAGTTTTATTACTGGAGTTTTTCCACCGAGTTCCCACCTCAGAATTTTATGACCCTTTGTTCGAGATTTGGGGCAATCAGCTGTTAGTGGCTGAGGGCGCAGTAGAGGGTGACACCGGAGTGGATTTTCTCTCCTGTCCCATCCCGCTCTCACAGAAAAATGTCTTGTCCCATCCCAATCCCAGGCCAGCATAAAAAAAAAAATCCTGTACCATCCCACTCCTGGTAAATTGACTCCCACTCCCATCCCACTCCCATTTAGGACGACTCCCACTCCCGTGCCACTCCCATTTTTGTTTTCTTCAGTTAGTCTTTTGACAATTTATTTGTTTGAAGGACCAGTTAGGTCCCCGTTTTTAGCTGTAGTAAAGGCCAGTTAAAGTATAAAGAATAACAATGAAGAAATAATAAAATATCAAACAAGGAGGTGAATAAACAAAATTTACATAGTTGTATTTTACTCATTTATTAAGTGATTGTTTCCTTTGAACAATGACATTACTTCTATGTTTGAAGTTGCTGAAACGAAAGAAAAATGCACCTAGCAAGAGAACTGTACTTGGTGAACAAAAGTGCAAAAAGGCATTACCTTCACAATTTAGAAACTGTACCTCAATGGTTCACAGCCCTGGTCCTCAGGGACCCCTTCCCTGCAATTTTAGATGTTGTGTCTGCTCCAGCACACCTGATTCAAATTCTGACATGACCTCCTATACAGGCATCAAGAATGGAGGGTCAAACTGGACAAAATTAAAACAATAAAATCATCATTAAATAAATAAATGTTGTGAATGTCCCATAAGTAAAGTAAATCTAACATGAAAGAAATGTAACATTAAATGTGCCATTAAATTAAAGGTACCATTTATTTATTTAATACATCATTAGAAACAATAAATGTACTATTATATCATGAAATGGACTATTATGCAATTAAGTGTGCCACTGAATAATTATGTATAATTTTAAAGACGACATGACGTAATTAGTGGTACACCTAATATTTAATGATGTATTAAAATAAATTGTACATTTAATGGTACATTTAATTTTTTTCTATTTCACAACGTATTTATTTAATATCTCTCCCTCCCTTTCTACGGAGCTCGCGAGGGGACATTTTTTTTCTTTTGCGTCCCCATGCAATACTTTTGCGTTCGCTTGCAATACTTTTTGCGTTCCCACGCAATACTTTTTGAGTTCTCACGCAATACTTTTTGCGTTTTCACGCAATACTTTGTGGGATAGTTTCCAAACCAGATAACTGCAAAAATGGAACAAACACTACACCTGTTTTTGAGATTTATTAAGTTTTATTTTGAAATCGGCCTTAAATAAAATGATCTTCAATCAGACTTAAAGACAGTTATTATCCACATGCTGTCAAACTACTGAACTCTGGACAATAATACTACACGAAACCACATCTGTGACACTTTATTTGCTTATTGCTGCTGCATGATGTGTACTTTTTTTTTGCACGTCATTAGTGCTTTTGTTTTTATCTGGATTTGAACGGTTCTTCTTATCTTAAGCATTTAATCGCATTGTTGACTACATCTTAACCTGCATATGACAAATAAACCATATCAATGCCATATCAGTGCTGTTTGTTTTGTGAGCAGTTTGTCAAATGTGCTGCTGTTCCAAAATGCACAGCTTTCTCAAGGCGATTAACAACTTTTGCGAACAAACGCAAAAGTATTGCGTGGGGATGCGAAAGAAAAATAAATTCCCCCCATGTCCCCTTGCGGCCTCCGTACCTTTCCCCTCTACTGTGGCAGAGGCTCGTAAATCTTTAGTGCACATGCGAGCAATTTTGTTGGTCAGATGAGACTTGACACGTGATGGTACTTTTTGTTTGACGAATGAAGAGATGCAGGACTGATTCAATCCAGAATTTGCCTTACAAGTGTGCCTTAGTCACTGGTGTACTTGATTACGACTAAACACGTTTAAAAGGAAGCATACTGTGTGTTAACACCGCTACATTCAACTCTCCTGAAGTTCGGTAATATTTGCGACTTTCCTGTTAGCTCTATAAGTTTAATAGATAAGTCCTTACTTCTGACTTTTTGTTGCAAATCCAATTTTACCACGTCCAGTTAAAGTTTATAACAAAGTCTCAGTTTTACATTTCCAAAGACAATTGATCCTAGTTTATTTTCCCACCTATTGGTTAGCTCCCGCTCCCGTCTGCTCCCGTTAGTTTTCTATCCTGTACCGTCCCAATCACATGATCTTTACTAACGCTGTCTCCCGTCCCATGGGATTCCCATGGGAATCCGGTGACCCGTGGGATTCCCGAAAAAATGTCAGCCTCTAGGGCGCAGCCCACCATCTACCAGCTGATAGCTATCAAGACATCAGCACACCAGGAGGACTTCATTTCCAAGTAAATCTAAATTGCACATTTTATCCATAAAACTGCTGGTTTGATCTTCATAGACACTCAATGCGTTTATATTTCATTTTATTATTAGTTAAGTAATCATTTACTCTTTTTGTAGAATAGTGCTTGTTAGTTAGGTGAAGGTTTGTGGACCAGAATATTAATTAGGGCTATATGGTTTAAATAAAACATATATAAAGAGAAGTGTTTGTGTTTATTTAGTGCAAGAGGGATTTATCTGTCAAAATAAGGTCAAAGTTCCTCCACTGTTCGGTAAACAGTGACCATTAACGTGGTTTGGGTTAATAATTATAAATTATTGATTATAATTAATTTATTGTAATTATTGTGTAACTAAGTGCTTCAAACCCATAATCACAACACCGGAGGACATCTCTGATTTCTATTGGCAAGCAATGATTTTTGGTTAAGAAATTATGTTTCTGAATTATGGTTTTTAAATATAATTTTTGATAAATATTAATTAATCATAATCCTTACACCATGCATTGATACAAAGTTTTTGTATCTGTATGTTGCTGTATGTCCACATACAGATGCTTTTAAAAATCAAGAAATTCATTCACCTGTATTAGCAGTGAATCTTTAATGGACATTGTATTGATCAGTCATTTTTTTCTTATATTATCTAGTGTAATAAAGAAAGCTAAACTTTAGTTTTTCTATATTTGTGGTATCTCCATTGAGAATTTTTAGAAGGCCTCATATGTTCTCCAAACATTTTATAGAACCTATACCATTATTTTTCATTCCTTTAGGACTTTTTGTTCTCTCAGTCACACATGAAAATCCATTGAGGCATAGGAGAGTTTAGTGTCTCCTGCAAGGACACTTCAGCATGTGACTGGACTGGGGAACAAACCCACATCTTACAGCACACGGTATTCCCAGGGAGACGTCTATCCAAGTTCTAACTCTGCCCAGCCCTGCTCAGTTTCAGAGATCAGACAAGAGCGCTTATGATCTGAGCAGTTTAGCTGTGAGCAAATATTTTCCAGGGTATCTGCAGGTTTCAGCAGATCAAATTTCAGACTTTTTAAGATCTTTTTAATGAATTAAATTTAAGACCCAAGAAAAACCTGCTGTATTACAATCAAGCATAGCATGTGTGTCACACAAGACACATTCAAGTTTAGTTTTTGTCTGTTGTTTAAACATAAAGTGATAAAAGTGCTTTCTGGTTCAATTGTTGGATGAACAAGTGGAAAAAAATGTGCTTGCGATTTGTGAGTCAGGGAACATCAAACGAAACACGTCTCTTATCCCCTCATTGGAGCCACAAAACCTCCTACTTCAGAGTTTGTGTCGCACCAAATGCTGCTCTTGTGCCCCTTTTACACTGGCTTGATTTGGCCCTATTCGACTCCACTTGGCCCATTTTGCAAGTGTTTTTTCCATACCTGAACCTACTTTTTTGGTCCCGGCTCCTGAGCAGGTCCGACTGGGGCTGAGTCAGGACTACATGTGAATTGAACATATTGCTGTTCACTGATTGATCATGGGACCAGGAGAAATGAGGTAGTACAGGGAAAAGTTAATAAAACTCAAAAGCAACTACAATAATATTAAGGACCACAGTTACTAGAGGGGGTCAAATCGGAATATAATTTTACTATTTACAAATCATAAACCATTCCTGAAGGTTGAAAGAAAGAAAAAAAAGGACACATCAGCTTTCTGAATTACACGCAGGCGGGGCGCTATATCAGCTGATCATTTCCTCCAAAACACACAAAACAATACCATCATGAAACAGCGTGTTTTGTTTGTAAATTTATTGACGATCCTTAAGCGATCCACCGTCTGCAAGAGGAGGGAGCAGTCATAGAGCAGCTACTCATTAACAGACTGCCTTCATCAGATCAAACAGGAAGAAGTAGTCACTGTATTCATGGAGCACGAACATCCAATATCCAACATAAAACTAACTTCACCGCCCTTTTGCGCTAAATACCTTGTCCTGATTTTTGTCATGGGACAAAAATCATGGGTCTGAGACAAAAACTTCCTCATAAAGCCCAAAACTGTAACAAAATTATAACCTTGGAGCTTCACCAATCCAGACAACAGTGCATCTCCTCTCTGCTTCTCCTGCCAGCCCCCCCTCACATCAGAACCCCTGGGCCTTATTTTATTTTTCTGGCTGGGCTGTGGTCCAGATAATTATCCCGGTGGATACATTTTATACATAAAAACATATATAAGACATTCTTGCATAAACAGCAATATAAACACTAGTATTTATTTATATTTTTATTTTCTATTTAATTATGTATTTTCTATCATGTTACGAAGATTAATTAAATTTTGCAATGTCACACAGTAATGTTGATAGCGGCACAGTGAACTACACTGATGACTGGAGGTGGGGGTTCAGCCACTATAGCTTCAGCCATCAGTGGATCCATGGAAACACAACAAGTACCATTCCAAGTAGAGTGAGACTGAGTGGAGCGGAGCCACACCGCTAAAATGAGCCAGCGTAAAAGGGACAATAGATCAAACATTTATTTAAATATATTGTATGTGTGTGTAATTTATCTTATTTTAATAATAATAATAATTTCAGATTATTATCATTAATAGTAACATAATCATTTTGGATTTTTAATTATTAACAATATCTGCCGGTATCTAAATGTACTTTTGTGACAAGGAAGTGTTCTTACCTGCTAAGCCCTGATCCGTTTACCAACAGCAGCAACAACCTCTTCTTTGGCGGTCTTTTCCCATCAGATCCACTGAACAGCGTGGATATAGACTCTACTTCAACATTCTCCTTCTTCTGTCAGATATCCTGACCTCTGACATAATTTCTCATGCTAATTCAGAGGTTTCTTATTCGAAGCAGTTAGCCTAAATGTCCTCTGATCACAACTGGAAGTGCTTGGTGGGACCACCCCATCTTTCCCCTGTCAGTTTTCCAACTCTGATCCAGGCAGCTCTAAACCGCTTCGCTTCAGGAAAATAGTGCAGGCTAATGACTGCTGTCGCAGTATTGCTGCCAACACCAGCAATGCACCGTTTCACCAAATTCATGCTGTTTTAAACGCAACATGGCTTCAACCTGAGCAGTTTATCATTGACGCTCACACAGTGAATGACCAGAGACTTCCCCCCTAAACATCATTTCCGGGCGACTTTGGAAATGCAAAATTTAACATTGAAATATGCTTATTTTGTGTCACATTTGTCATTTATTGCATCTTTAATCCTATTATCATGTCCCTTGAAAAAGAAGGTAATTATTCATAGGAGGCTGGCTCCCTGGTTTAATTCAGAGCTGCATACTTTAAAGCACAATGTTAGAAAATTGGAGAGAAAATGGCGCTCTACACACCTAAAGGATTCCTACTTAATCTGGAAAAATAGCCTATTGTTTTACAAAAAGACACTTCGCCAAGCCAGAACCACATATTTCTCATCATTAATAGAAGAGAACAAGAATAATCCTAGGTTTCTCTTTAGTACAGTTGCTAAACTTGCACATAGTCATAGCTCTGTTGAGCCATCCATTCCCTTAGCTCTCAGCAGTCATGAGTTTATGGGATTCTTCTTAAATAAAATTGATTCTATTAAAAATAAAATCTTTGACATACTCCTGAAGATGATTACTTCATCCTCAGCAAGTGAGACAACATTGGAAGTAACTGTAGAATTTGATCTGTGTTTGGACTGTTTTGATCCGGTGGAGCTTCCTGAGTTATCAGAAATATTAGCTTCATCTAAACCTTCAACTTGTATGGATATGTACTACAAGCTTTTAAGATTGCTGTAATTAAACCTTTACTTAAGAAACCTTCGCTTGATCGAGATGACTTGAAAAATTACAGACCTATATCCAATCTTCCATTCTTAGCTAAAATTCTTGAGAAAATAGTTGCTAATCAAATGTGTGAGCATTAACACAGCAATGACCTGTTTGAAGAGTTTCAGTCAGGCTTCAGAGCTCATCATAGCACTGAAACAGCTCTGCTGAAAGTCACTAATGATATTCTTATGGCCTCAGATAATGGACTTGTGTCTGTACTTGTCCTGTTAGGTCTCAGTGCTGCATTTGATACAGTCGATCACAATATTCTCTTAGAAAGGCTGGAATATGCTGTAGGGATCAGTGGAACAGCGCTAGGCTGGTTTAAATCTTATTTGTCTGACAGATTCCAGTTTGTTCATGTAAATGATAAATCATCTTTAAACTCCAGGGTTAATTGTGGAGTACCACAGGGTTCCGTACTTGGGCCAATTCTCTTTACTATATATATGCTTCCAATAGGTCAAATTATCAGGCAGCATAGGATACATTTTCACTGTTACGCTGATGATACTCAGCTTTACTTATCCATAAATCCTGATGAGCCCAACCAGTTAAATAGACTACAAGCATTTCTTGAAGACATAAAAACTTGGATGACTTTAAATTTTCTGCTTCGAAATTCAGACAAGACAGAAGTTGTCGTCTTTGGACCGGAGTCTTTAAAAAAGAAACTGCTTAGTCAATCACTTAACCTGGATGGCATTAAATTGACCTCCGTTAATAATGTAAAAAACATTGGTGTTATTTTTGACGAGGACATGTCATTTAAATCCCATATTAAACAGGTTTCTAGGATTTGCTTCTTTCACCTCCGGAACATTGCCAAAATTAGAAATATCCTATCCAGGAGTGACGCTGAAACACTAGTCCATGCATTTGTTACTTCAAGGCTGGACTATTGTAATTCATTACTTCCATAAAATGCAGTTACAAGGGTTCCTAGAGTCTCTAGAAGTAGAATGGGGAGGCAGATCCTTTAGTTATCAGGCTCCTCTCCTGTGAAACCAGCTCCCGGTTTTGGTCCGTGAGGCAGACACCCTGTCTACTTTTAAGGCTAGGCTTAAAACTTTCCCTTTTGATAAAGCTTATAGTTAAAGTGGCTTAGGTTATCCTGAGCTATCTGTGTAGTTATGCTGCTATAGGCTTAGGCTGCTGGAGGACATAATGACCACTTTCACCCTCTTTGCTACATTCTCACACTACTCTCCAATTTTGCATTATTTGCTGTTATTTCAGCTTTTAACTTTGTTCTCTCTCTTTTCTCTTCCTAGAAGCTACACATGGCCTGACTCTGTGTCTACCTGTGACACCTTTCTGGAGAGGGGCATCGTCCGAGCTTCTGCTGGCAACAACTTAATGCTCACCCTCACCCTTTCAGTGTTTAACCCTTTCTCTCTCCTAGACATAGCAATTGACTGAGCTTTTACTGTAACTAATTATATGTGCTCTCTTTCAGACTCTAACCTTGAAAAGTGGCTCAGAGTTTATCTGTTCTTTCTTTCTAGATGAAACAACTATAGGAGCTACATCCATTAACATTTACTTTTCCTTCCCATAGAAAGTACTCCTGGATCAGTGCTTCTTTGTTCTCTTTGTGTCTCTGCTCTGTTCTCTCTAACCCCTAGTCGGTCGTGGCAAATGGCCGCTCACACTGAGCCTGGTTCTGCTAGAGGTTTCTTGCTGTTAAAAGGGAGTTTTTTCTCTCCACTGTTGCTACATGCATGCTCAGTATGAGGGATTGCTGCAAAGTCAACGCCAGTGACAGTCCACTGTCGCTACATGTTCATCCAGGAGGAGTGACTGCTACAAGTCTCTGACTCGATGCAATCTGCTGGGTTTCCTTAGATAGAAAAACTTTTCATCCAGTTTGAATAAATAACTGAATCTGACTGCACTTTTCAATGATTAGGATTAATTGGAATGTATGTACCCGACTTTTGGGAAGTGCCTTGAGATGACGTGTTGTGAATTGGTGCTATATAAATAAACTGAATTGAGTTTAATTCTATAACTGCCCATTTGCTTTGATATTAAGATGTGTTCTCTTAATTTCTATGTTTGTGGGAAAAGCGTATCACAGGCACTTTAAGGCCTTAATTTTAGATACATGAATTTCAATGAATTTTGACTTTTTAAGGATACACGGACACCCTGATTTTAGTCTTTAGCTGTTGAGAGGCTTCTCCATCTTTAGCAACTCATTATAATTAGGTACTTCAGTTTTAGAACATCTTTTCTCATCCCCAGCATGACCTGGACACATTTGTTTATCAGTAACCATTGATTTCATTTATCTTTATTTGCAACAGAGTAAATGTTGTCTTTTGTGAGAATTACCCCCATTTCCTAGCCGACTCATTAAACCAAATGCCTCAGATAATCTTCAGTCCAGAAATGGCAAAACACAATTTCTCCATAGGAAGATGGGATCTTTTAACAACTAATGACTACATTCTCTGGAAAGAATCTCTCTCAAAAACAGCAATTTATGTTGTCTGGCTTCCTCATGTACAGTTTGTCCCAATCCCCTCTACAATGTTGCCAAATTCCTCAAACATTAATGCGAGATTGTAATATAGCTTCACTGTGGGTATTCTTCACTCCTTCCTGAACTGAGGATGCACTCTGTCTTCCCTAGCAAGCAACAAAATAAATTGTCAAGAGTTTATGCCATAGAGATTGCAGTGTGAGCTGTGGGCCTTGGGCATGTTCTGCATGCCAGTGATAAAAAAATAGATCACAATTCAAAACAAGAGCTCAGAAGGCAGTAAAGGTGGCAGAGAATGGGGCAGATCGAGCTGTTTCCCACTCATACAGTATAGTGCTTATCTACTCTGAATAACAACACTCGCCTCCCTGCCTTTTATAGGACCATCATTATGTCTCCATCGAGAACTTCCCCAGCTGCAGGTGCATATTACCTTCCACTGTATGGACTATTGTTTCTTTACACAGTTAGCTTAGAATTTTTCTTTTCACTCATCTTTTTCAATGTACACTGCTCAAAAAAATAAAGGGAACACTTAAACAACACAATATAACTCCAAGTAAATCAAACTTCTGTGAAATCAAACTGTCCACTTAGGAAGCAACACTGATTGACAATCAATTTCACCTGCTGTTGTGCAAATGGAATAGACAACAGGGGGAAGTCTTTGGCGATTAGCAAGACACACTCAATAAAGGAGTGGTTCTGCAGGTGGGGACCACAGACCACTTCTCAGTACCTATGCTTTCAGGCTGATGTTTTTGTCACTTTTGAATGTTGGTGGTGCTTTCACACTCGTGTGGGTTTTAGAGTCCGTCTCATGCTACCACAAGTGGCTCAGGTAGTGCAGCTCATCCAGGATGGCACATCAATGCGAGCTGTGGCAAAAAGGTTTGCTGTGTCTGTCAGCGTAGTGTCCAGAGCCTGGAGGCGCTACCAGGAGACAGGCCAGTACACCAGGAGATGTGGAGGAGGCCGTAGGAGGGCAACAACCCAGCAGCAGGACTGCTACCTCTGCCTTTGTTCAAGGAGGAACAGGAGAAGCACTGCCAAAGCCCTGCAAAATGACCTCCAGCAGGCCACAAATGTGCATGTGTCTGCACAAACGGTTAGAAACCGACTCCATGAGGATACTATGAGGGCCCGACGTCCACAAATGGGGGTTGTGCTCACAGCCCAACACCGTGCAGGACGCTTGGCATTTGCCAGAGAACACCAGGATTGGCAAATTCGCCACTGGCGCCCTGTGCTCCTCTCAGATGAAAGCAGGTTCACACTGAGCACATGTGACAGACGTGACAGAGTCTGAAAACACCGTGCAGAGCGATCTGCTGCCTGCAACATCCTTCAGCATGACCGGTTTGGCAGTGGGTCAGTAATGGTGTGGTGTGGCATTTCTTTGGAGGGCCGCACAGCCCTCCATGTGCTCGCCAGAGGTAGCCTGACTGCCATTAGGTACCGAGGTGAGATCCTCAGACCCCTTGTGAGACCATATGCTGGTGCGGTTGGCCCTGGGTTCCTCCTAATGCAGGACAATGCTAGACCTCATGTGGCTGGAGTGTGTCAGCAGTTCCTGCAAGATGAAGACATTGAAGCTATGGACTGGCCCGCCCGTTCCCCAGACCTGAATCCGATTGAGCACATCTGGGACATCATGTCTCGCTACAAATTCGCTACAAATTCTATGAGCAAAAAGAAGAATGAAGAAAAAAAATCCTTAGTCATTATAAATTATAATGTTATTGAGAGTTCTTTTACTTTAGTAACTTAGTTCACCAAGTGAAACACAAATAGATTAATTACCCACAAACTGATGCTTTAAGACAATTTCTGTTAATTAAGATGATTTTCCGCTTGCAGCTAATGAAAAAGTGACATTTAACATTAGATTATTACATCAGACCAATAAAACCCCTTTTTTAATATAGAAACGTAGGCTGAAAATATGTTTAATACCTTGTTAAGGGTTGTTGTTTTCAAATGGTACTTTATCTGAACGCATATTCCTCCCATGTTACAGTCCAACAGAATAAATAAAGATGACAATCCATATTTCTATATGTTTACAAAACAAACAGAAAACAAAACAACTGCCTAAAGATGCACCTTTGTCATTAAAGACATCACAAACTCCAAATTATTCCATAGTTTTACTTTATACATTGAAATGCAAATCTTCTTTAATGTAGTTGGTTCAAGTGCAGTTTTAAAATGTTTATTTTTTTATGATATGATAATCGTCACTGGATGTTAAAGTGAATGGCCTCTGCAAATTAATTGGACAGAATTTCATTTGAGCTTTGTACATAACTGAATTCAAAATTCACCAGAGGTTCAAATTTTAATAAATATATATATATATTTGTATTTTTTTTGTTTTATTTATTCTAGATTAGATAAATTTATGAGTTTAATATTATAAACTAAAAAATAGTATTATTTAATATTAGTTTAGCATCTATAACCTCAGATAGCCTGTTTTAATTTTTACATAGTCAGTCAGTCATTTTCTATAGCTTCTTCAATAGTGGGTCGCTGTCCTATCTCCAGCAGTCTATGGCCGGGAGGCGGGGTACACCCTGGACAGGTCTCCAGTCCATCAAAGGGCAACACAGACACACACAGGACAAACAACCACGCATACAATCATTCACACCTAAGGGCAACTTAGCAAAACCAATTAACCTAACAGTCATGTTGTGAGAACCCACAGTGAGAACCCACGCATGAACAGGGAGAACATGCAAACTACATGCAGACAGGCACCCGAACCCAGGACCTCCTTGCTGCAAGGCAACAGTGCTACCAAGTGCGCCACTATGCAGCCCATAAAGCAAGGTTTTGCATTTTGCTCATAATTTTAAAACATTTGTGTGATAACAACACTGCACATCACCAAAAATACAATCCTAAACATGATTAAGCATGGTGGTGACAGCATCATGCTTTGGGGCTGGTTTTCTTTAGCTGGAACTGGGACCCTGGTCACACTGAATGGAATTATGAATAGTTACAAATACCAGTCTATAATGGCACATGTTCAGGGCTTCTCTGGAACGCTTAAGATAAAGATTAACTTTATTTTTCAGCATTAAAACAATCCAGAACATACATCAAAATCAACAACCTAATGATTTAAACAGAGGATGAAAGTTTTGGAATTACCCTGCTAGAACCAAGATCTGAGTCTTATTGGAAATTTGTTCGGTGATTGATTGTGCACACGAAAAGCTATTGCAATCTGACTGATTTAGAACCTTTTTGCATAGAAGATTGGTCAAGTCAAGTCAAGTCAAGTTTATTTATATAGCGCTTTTCAGCAACAAGGCACTCAAGGCGCTGTACATAAGGTAAAACATTGCAATGATACAGAAAATCAAACAACAGAGGTAATTTAAAAAAAAATAAAAATAAAAATAAAATAAAGAGAATCGAATGATGGATAAGCAAATGAAAGGACTGAAAACGTAACTAATAATGTTTAGATGGCACAGTCAAAGGCCACTCTAAACAAATGAGTTTTTAATCTTGATTTAAAGCAACTTAGGGTTTCGGCGCTTTTACAGTTTTCTGGGAGTTTATTCCAGATTAGTGGAGCATAGGAACTAAAAGCTGCTTCTCAATGTTTGGTTCTGGTTCTGGGTATGCAGAGTAGATTTGAGCCAGAAGACCTGAGAGGCCTCGGTGGTTGATACACTGACAACAAGTCTGTAATGTATTTTGGTGGTAAGCCATTCAGTGATTTATAGGCTAACAGAAGTATTTTAAAGTCTATTCTCTGAGCTACAGGGAGCCAGTGTAGGGACTTTAGAACCTGGGTGATGTGCTCCACTTTCTTAGTTCTAGTGAGGACGCGGGCAGCAGCGTTCTGGATCAACTGCAGCTGTCTGATTGACTTTTTAGGCAGACCTGTGAAGACACCATTGCAGTAATCAATTTTACTAAAGATGAACGCATGAATTAGTTTTTCAAGGTCCTGCCGAGACATTAGTCCTTTAATCCTGGAGATGTTCTTTAGGTGATGGAAGGCCGATCTTTATGTGCCTCTGAAGGTTCAGGTCTGAGTCCGTCACTACACCCAGGTTTCGAGCCTGACTGATGGTTTCTAGCTGTATTAACTGAAGCTGTGTGGTAACTTTTAAATGCTTTTCCTTAGGTCCAAAGATTATTACTTCAGTTTTGTTTTGATTCAGCTGAAGAAAATGTTGGCTCATCCATGCATTGATTTCTTCTAAGCATTTACCCAGCGCTTGAATGGGTTCATAGTCACCTGGTGACATCTGGTGACATCGCAACGTATAGCTGTGTGTTGTTTGCATAGTTATAACTTACGTTGTTGTTTATTAAAATCTGAGTTAGGGGGAGCATGTAGCTATTGAATAGAAGGGGCCCTAAGATGGACCCTCGGGGAACGCCACATGTGATTTTTGTGGTCTCTGATGTAAAGTTACCTACTGACACAAAAAAGTCCCTTCAAGTAGGATTTAAACCAATTGAGTGCTGTACCAGAAAGGGCGACCCAGTTTTCCAGGTGCTCTAATAAAATGGAGTGATCAACAGTGTTGAATGCTGTACTAAGGTCCAATAATACCAGCACTGTGGTTCTTCCACAGTCTGCATTTATACGGATGTCATTGAACACCTTGACAAAGGCAGTCTCTACTGTGGTGGACACAGAATCCTGACTGGAAGACATCGGAGCGGCTGGTCATTGTTAGGAAGTTATTTAACTGTTGAAACACAGCTTTTCAATAATCTTACTGATGAAGGGGAGGTTTGATATAGGCCTAAAGTCCTGTAGTAGCAGCTTGTCCAAGTTGCTCTTTTTCAATAGAGGTTTGATAATTGCTGTTTTCCTGGGGGAAAACAACTGACAAAAGGGACGTGTTTATTTTTTGTGTTAAATCAGATGTTATTTCTTAAGGAAAGCTGTGGGTAAAACATCGAGACAGCAGGAAGAAGAGCTTAGTTAGTGTACGATTTATTCTAAGTTTTTGTAGTTTATTTGGTGAAATTGGGAAATTTTGTCAAAATCAGTTCTAGTTGGAAACAACATTGGTACAGGAGCTGATGTGGATGTGCTGACTGCCCCTCTGATCTTTTGGATTTTTTCAGTAAAGAATTTAGCAAATTCATTGCAGGCCCTGGTAGAGTGGAGTTCAGATGGTACAGTTACAGGAGGGTTTGTTAGCCTGTCGACCGTGGCAAATAATGCACGAGCCTTGTTTATGTTTTTGCTGATGATCTCAGAAAAGAAAGATTCAATTGCATTTTTCAGTTGTAGTTTATATCCGTATAGTCTCTCTTTATAGATAATATAGTGAAGACTGGAGTCCAGTCTTTCGCCACCTGCATTCAGCTTTTCGACACTCCTTTTTTTCACTTCTGACTGGTGGAGCACTTCTCCACGGAGACATTTTCTTCCCAGAAGCAACTTTTACTTTAATTGGAGCAATTGAATCAATGATGTCCGATATTTTAGAATGAAAGTTTTCTACCAGCTCATCTACAGTGTTACAGGGCAAAGTGGAGGTAGAAGAGTAAATCTAATTAAAGGTTTCAGCAGCACCGTCCTTAAAGATGCGTTTTCTTATCATGTCTCTTTGGCAAACTGAGTCACTGCAGATGATGCTTTCAAAAATAATAGAAAAGTGGTCAGATAGGGCAACATCAGTTACAGACACCTTGGAAATGTTTAGACCCTTAGTGATGATCAAGTCCAAAATATGTCCCTGTTTGTGCGTTTGCTGTTTAACATGTTGAGTCGAACCAAAATTTCCAAGAGTGTCACATAGATCTATTGCACTTCTGTCTTCAGGACTGTCCATGTGAATGTTGAAGTCTCCCACAATAATTAAACAGTCATAATCAACACATATCACAGATAAAAGCTCATCAAAATCAATGGAAAAGTTTGTTTTGGACTTAGGAGGCCTGTAAATATTCAAGAACATGGTTCGGACCAGGCTCTTTACCTGGGGAGCCAAATATTCAAGAGTCAAATTTGCCCAGAAATACTTTTTTACACTTTAGTAAATCTTTAAACAAAATGGCCACCCCTCCACCTTTTCTTTGCTGTCTGCTCTCACAAAGAAAATTGTAGTTCGGAGGTGTCGACTCTTTCCGAATGGGAGCTTCATTAAATTCATGTAACCATGTTTCTGTTAAAAACATAACATCAAGATCGTGGTCAGTAATGAAGTCATTGATTAAAAATGATTAAAAATTAAGATGTAGTATGCTTATATTTTTCTGGGTTTACCACAAACATTCAGGCTGTTTTCCATTTGAGTTGTTCAGGTTTTACACATTAAAGGTGGGAAAGTTCTGAAAATAATTTATCAGGAAATCACTTTTTACATGGAAAAAACAAGGCATTTTGTGAGGTTTGAGAATACTTTATCCTTTCTTTCTCCTTTTTTCTGGTAATCCTTCAGATTTTCGTGGAATTACTTTAACCACATCAAGATATTTTATATGTTTCCGCAGTGTGGTGTAACATGAAACTCACACAAGGAAGCTGATAGGATAAACCATAAATGGAAGAGCAGCCCTGGGAGAAAAAGCTGTTCAAAATGCAAATAATTGTTCATCATGTGGTCGCAGCAAAATGAGTGGTGCCAGCTTCCCTGATTTGCAATTGTCAGAAGCACATGATCAGATGGAATTGCACTATGCCATCTAATCTGGAGGCAGTCTGGCTTTAAGACATGTGATACAGTTTTTACACTCAGCCAAGCTGCATGGGAACATTTGTGTCTCAGTGCTCGCTGAGTGAGGAGGGACTCAGCGAGAGCTGCTGATCGGAGGCTGCCTCACTCTGGAAGGATGCGGACGCTGAAAGAAAAGATTCCAATACAGTTAATTAAGGAGCGCTCCACTCTTGCTTGTAAAATGCGAGGGGCTAAATAAATTCAGAGTCACTGGGAGCAGCTCTTCAAGGTGAAGAACTAAAAAAGCTTTTAATTTTCCTTTCTTCCTTACTCGGCTTGCCGTTTATTTCTGAACCACTGGACTGTTGCTATCGAAGTGTAAGGCAGGGAGGTAGAGTCAGTGGAGTGCCTTCCTCCAGTCAATTTCAGAGTTCCTGGATGGGATCAACATAATCAGAAAAAATGGATGGATTTATGGCATACTGTTGAGATATTTGCACATTGTTTGTTGGGTTGCTCAGGTAAGACAATTTATTTTGTTTTGTTTATTTGACAAAAAAGACCTGCATTTACAAAATAATGTTCTTTGTAATATGTAGTGAAAATGCCTTTCTTTAATTTACAGTGATTGCACTAAAATTGCATGTTATTTACCATAAGCACAAAGATATTTCAAAAGTAGGAAATTGTACAGAATGCAACAAAAATACATTTTTCTAGTGATTTAATAAAAGTTTTATTCTCACTCAAATGCAGCATCATAAAATAAATCAAAGCATGGAAATGAACTCTAATCCCAAATTATCAAAAAGAAAAAGTGCATTTAAGAGAGGATGCAGAACACCACATCTTACAGATGAGAAACAGTCATGTATCTATAGCCATATGTGACCAGAAACATTCCCCTGGATCTTTTCTTTTGCTATAACTGAAGAGCATGGTGAAACATTACAAGCCTTTTTGATTCCCGTTAACACCCTGTCACTGTCACATTATTCTGGCAGCAAAAGAAAAGGCTCTGCAGCTGACTGCTTGCAAAATCTTATCTTTAAGTTTTTTGTTTTTTTTCTTTTAGCTGTGAGGCTGAGGAGCACAGCTCAGGAGTTAAAGGGAGTCAGTCTGTCAGGGGAAATCTGTGCTGCATGGTGAAAAAAGTCCTCAGGGATCACACCACATTTGCTGTGCTGCCTTGGGGACAAGACAGGGCAAACCGGGAAGAAAAAGTGAAGAACTCATACTTATATAATCGTAATCATACATCTGGATGGCTAAAAAAACTCCACTATGGGGCACTGAGGACAATAACAGAAAAAAGTGGCAAGTGAGTGTGATTTGTATTTGTGTTGAGAGCAGGATGTCACAGGTAGGGAACATGATGTCTGGTGTGTTGATTCCACCTCTGCTGGTCCTCAGCAGATGTGTCCTGTCATGTCCTGGCTGCTCTGCCTGTGCCTCTGGGTCAGCGTAACGGCCATCCAGCTGTGTCAGGCCACCTTCTACGACACCATCCAGCAGCATCCTGGGACGAGGCCTGGCCGGACCACGATTCACATGATTGGTGAGTCATTATGTGCTTTCTCTTTTGGCCCAGTTACAAAAAAAATTTCAAGATAATCTTGTCTTTTTTTTTGTTACTGCCATTATCTCTTTTAAATCATATGGATTTTGTATGCGTTTTAAGGGAATGCAGCAAACCTACAGTCTGTAATTCAATTTTTTCTCATTAAGTTTTTACTTTCCTAATCATGCTTTTGGTTAACTAACATGATTTGTGGCATGAAAGAAGCTTTGGATTTTAACCTTTTACTGAAGCTAATGTCACACAGTTTCCTATCTTGACATGTTTGGTGGTGTTCAGAAAAAAAAGGTTACGTGGGTCTAAATGTGAGGAATGTCTAAATGTGAATACCTGTCACTTCATTAGAGTATGTATGTCGCTTTTGATGTTCTCGCATTCTGGGTAGTGTATGTAGATGGATCAATTGTGGGGAATTTATATAGTTCAACTGCGCCATGAGCAGGTATGTTACTTTTCCATGACATTACCGTCTCATTTTCTTTTTATTTTTCATATTAAAAGAGCAACTGACCACCTGGGAATGAAATTTCAGTGATTAATGGGTGTCGTCAAGTGGTAAGATAATTATTTGCCATATTAATCAGTTTCCCCTTCAGTTACAAACATCCAGCAACCTAAGTTGAACGAAGTCTCTGCATAGCATAGTGTGAGATTAAATAATGTGATTAGTGGGTCATTGCTGTGATATTTGAGTTGCAGTTGTGCTGAAGGAAATAAACAACTGCAGGCAATGCTTCCTATGTCATTAAAACGAAAGGCAGATGTGCAATATTGTGACAGATTCGTTTTGCGGCACTAGCGGCCTTGATTTTGTCATTTCTTTGAAAGGAGGAAGACAGAAATGGAGTTAAGGAAGACAGGCAGCACAGGTCACTGTGGCCGGGACTTGAACCAGGGGACAGCTGTGTCAAGGGCTGAAGCCTCCATACATGGGTCGTACGTTGTACCATGGCGCCAGCATCGTGCCCAACTTTAGCTGTACTTAAAAATAATAAGATGGTTTATGAAAATAATGAGTTTTTCCAGTACCTTCCAATATGTCTTATTTAAAACACCTGTTGTTGTGACAAAAGTACTCTGCAGATGCAAATTTCAAATTTGGTAATATAATATTTCCTCCCCGTTAACTAACTGCCATGGCAACACCAAAGTCTACATTTGATTGGCTATATCTCCAGTAACAAGTCCTCTTCCGTGAGCTTCTGCTGCAGAGAGGCTGTGCTGGGTTAAGAGCAACAAACAGAACCAAATTATCATAAATTCTCATACATTTTTTTTCTTCAAGGAATCCGTTCCTGGCCAAGTAAGAATAGGGCTCTCATTTATAAAACATTGTGTAGGATCTATACTAAAAGTGTACATAAACTCAAAAGCCAAAAAAGGCGTACAGCAAAGACAACTAGACTTATAAAAGCAATTTCCTCTTTTATAAATGACAGATGCACCTCAATGTTTGCTCACAAGTTCCGACCTCATGTTCTGCCCTCTACACGCCCACTTTCAACCATAAATAGGGAATGCAAAGCACCTCATAAATGTCAATGTGCATTTAAATGAGCCAGCTGATCAATGTTATTTATTGGTTAACAATGACAACCATGGAGAAAAGAGCAAAATAAAAAATAATTTCACCAAGGTAAAAATCGAGGTGTTGGTGTGTGAGGTGGAGAGTTGAAAAATTATCATGTTTGGTAGCCTCAGTGTGGGGAAATCTGATGTATCGACTGGTCATACTAACAATGCCATCCAGGTCAGCAGGCATTATTGCGTTTAGCAATGGCTGCGATATCCCAGACCCATGGATAATTTCACAGAATAATGTTGTTCCTAAAAGTGGCTTCAGGAACAGAGTAAATTGTTGATTATGTTAAACACATACCTGTAGGCTATTTCGCGCTGGTAAGAGCCAGTTGCCAGGAAAGGGGTTGACACTTGTAACTCAACAGGGATGGCGTGGTTCTGGCAGATCGGCCTCTCCAATACTCATCCCAGTATATCAGCTCATATATTCAAGAGCAATGCTCTAGGGAGTCTAAATTGGCATATTAGTCAGTCATCATCATTGGCCAGGAAACCTTGGGGATCTTTAAAAACGCGATCCCTCCTAATTTTCCCAAGGTTTTCCAGCAGTGCCAATGCATCCATCGAGCAGCATAATGCATGAGTGTCACCACGGTATTTAGATGTTTACAGCAATCAGTGTTGTTGCTTCACACCTTGTCAAAATTTCTGTGTTAATCTGTGGTACACATCACCCGGATGGTCATCCGGGAGAGGAATGTGATGGTGAGAAAAATCTGATGTGCAGATTTTGATTGAAGATTTAAGTTGGCTTATAGGCTTTTTTTTTTTTTTGAAAGGTCCTTATGTATAATTGTAGCTCACCAGGTGAAGCATAAATAACAGTGCGGTTTTGAATGCTTTTGATAGAGTCGATCTATAATTAAAGTTTGATATGGAGTGACATTGAATGTCTCAGAGGAACCATGATGCAGTGTGGCTTTAATTCCCCACGTTTCCATCAGCATTGCCACTTTCCCGTCTCCAAAACGAGCATACGTATTGGTCAGCGTTTGCGTTCTCCTGTCAAGTTTGTATTTTATAGATCACAACCTTTGCATGGACGGTGACATACGCCAGTTTCATGCGCCGTTTTGTGGGTATGCAGTGTTGAGACCCCTGGAGTGATCTCCCTGTTTGGACTTCAGAGACTTTAATATTTGTTTGCATCGTACTTTGGGCCAGGTTGTTTGTGTTTGAGTAAAGATTTGGGAGACACCATTGTATATCTTCTACCCATCTTTAAAGTGTGCTTTGCTTCCTTCAATAACTTTTTGAGTCTGCCCTCTTTGCATTAACAGCCCAGTTCTGAAACCAAAGTGAGGAACCACCTGACATTCAAACCCAGTGCAAAAGAGATTGATCCGACTTTTCATAACCAGTTTATGAAGGCTAATATCTTTTAAAGTAGATAGTAGACAGTTTAAAAAATACTTTTTTACACTTTTCATTTTTCAATTTTCATTAAGACTTGCATTAGATAGCTAAATAATTTATATTTGGAAGATCACACAGATAGACAATGAATGCCCCTGTGCTTTCCTTCTTGAGCTATCACAGTTGATATTCATGCTAGACTGCTTTCTCTCAATTTGATCTGTGTGATTGTGCTCCCTGTGAAATTGCACTGAATGAAAAATGATCGAAGCATTGCAGACAAACTTTTGTTTTTCTTAGGCAGGGACGTGGAGCCCTGGTCATGGTAAATAATTATGATCTCAGCACTCGACAGAGGAGCTGAAGCTGAATGCCTTCAGAACTTCAAAGGCTGATGTAGCTTGAATATGTATGTGTGCAGGTCCACTGTTATTTCGCACCTCAAGCATATCAGCAAGAGGTCCTTTCAATACGCTCAATGTTAAGACTACCTGTTCCAACACCTTCATTTTATAACATGTCTAGATGAGACGAAAAATTTAGTGGAAGACACTCATCAATAGGATATCTCCTCAAAAGTGGTCTCTTGATAACAAAGGCAAATGGAATTAATATTTTAAGTGTGCATTCAGGTAAATCTTTGAAAAAATCCAGTTCAGTGCAAACAATTTGAATGCTTCAGGACCCTCTGTCTGGAAAGTGTAAATGCCATGTCATTCCATTTAGCATACTCTTCACTCCAGGACAGATGAGATGCCAGCTTTATGAGAGGAGGATGGGGTGGCTGTCTGGATTGTTTCTGACACTGGGACATTTGTTCTGCGCCGTGTGTGTTGTGCGCCTGGTGGATTGGTGGGAGGATTGGGGTTGACGGGTCATGAATTGGTGGCAAGAAGGCCATTGGTTGCAGACCATTGGGCCAATCATTAAAGGCAGCAAAATGCCACAGGTTCACGGTGGCTGGTATTGCCAGAGGAAATCGAGATTACAGAGGGCGAGAGATCAGTCGTGTCCTTGCCAATAGAAATTTAGTTCCACAGGGAGATGTATCAAAGTCATTCTTCTGTACTGTTTTGGGGAGCTGCTAAACTATGACCTGGTGTGTGAACCTTTTATAAGCTTTTGTGATAGAAGTTGTTTGTAAGAAATATTAGTTTTCGTTATTTAGATATTCTCTGTAATTTTTTTTTATAGTGCTACATTTTTTTATATTGAAAAGTGTGCTGAGAAGTCCATTAGCTAGATGACCCTAGAGTAGGTTCTTGTGCATGCTCAGTGATTCAGACAAGGTGCCCTGCTTTTCACCCTGCAGCCGTGCTTACAGATTGCTGCCTGCCACTCTCTCAGATAAGCTTTGGGCTGTTTCTCTGCCTTCCTGGTGCAGTCAGTGTTGCTCTCTGCGGCATGATTCAGAAGGTGCTGTATTTATTCGGTGCAAAGAGCGTGAACAGTGCTCAAAAGAGAACAGATTGTGTGTGTCTGTGCATTCAGAAGTGGGGAGAGACGTTGCTTTTGGGGTCATGCATTTCTCGACCCTCAAACATGTGAAGAGGAAAACACAGATGGTCAATTTTCCCTGTCTGAAGCGCTGACTTAAAAAAATAAACACACTAAAATTGATTTTAAACCTAAATATATCCTCTATAAATTAATAACATGTTGTGCAGGGTTGACTAATCACATATTTTTGGGGTAAAAGGCACCTATGCTTTAGTACTAAAATCACGAAGGTTTGTGTTGAGAAGCAGTGTTTTACCCCGAAAAAGAAACAAAGCTATTACTGATGCAGAGCATCATGTGTAGGTGTTGGGAGAAAGGACAATAACAATAGTGGCTGCCTGAGGTGGCCTTGCTCCTTTGTGAACTCACATCCACCAACAGTTGGCTTTGTGGGGTCAAACTGTTTATAACTGAAAGGTCGCTGATTCACAGCTTAGTGCATTTTACCTCCCACCTTGCAGTTGCTGTAAAAGGTGTCACTTTGAATGAACGTGCATAACAAGATGAGATATGCAGAGCTCCAAACCCAAGGACATGAGCTCACAGCTCACAAATGTGGACCGTGTATATATTTAAATCATGAATACATTACTCAGACTTTAACCACATTCATAGTCACACTTTGTCAGCTTTCTTAGTGCTTTTTCATTTTGTTACTGTTTTTAAAAGGCTTTGTTTAGGATTTTTTAAGTGTTCTGTTGAAAGGTTATATAGCTGACACCAAATACTCGCATACATTATATCAAATGAGATACAGGCATTTTTTCTCATTTCTGTCTAACAAGAACTTAAACTAAACCTTCCCAGTTTTAGGTCAGGTAAGATAACCAGAATTATTTCTATTTGTGAAATAGCAGAATAATGAATGAGAATAAGAATTTGTTTTTATAGTTTTTGATACTTTCTATAGTTTTAACCTTTTATAACATTTTAATTGAACCTCAGTTCAAAACTACTGAACTATACCTTTAAATCTAGCTGTAAAGTTGGGACCAACAAACACTATAGATATTGGCTAATTATTATTAAACTTGTTACAATTCTTAATTCTTGGAGAAACCATAGTAATGGTTTTTTGTAATGTTTTTTTCATCTGCATTGTTTCTTTATACTGTATCTATGCTTGACAAATGCTTTATTGTCTGCTCTTATATTTAATTAGTTTAATCTTCCATTTCTATTGCTAGAGCTTCCTCAAACAGCTCACTGTACATTATGAACTACAGCTGATTATTCCACTTTCTTCTTTTTTGTCGCTCTTTGAACAGTATTTTTTTTTTTTTTGTGCTCTGGCACGGTAATAAAGGGAAATGAAAATCAAAACAATAAAATTCTAATTGAAGCATAGTTTTTAGTATAATATATTATGTATATTTTATGTATAATATATATAATATATATAAAACTTTTTCCTCACCAGTCTTTGTTAATCCTACACTCTTTAAACCTAAAAGAGAGAGCAAGAGGGAGCAAGACCTTCAGCAGATAACAGAAAATATGAACGGAAGACAGCAAAGTTACTCTGTTTTTCCACCTCTTGAAGTTTTAAAATCTGTCATGGAAATTGCTGGATTAGGAAATGTTGGCAGCCTTTTGGAAGTCAGAATTAAGATAAAGGTCAACCTTTTGCCAAATATAAATATGGAAACAGCCTTTTTGTAAAATCTGATTCACCAGAAATCTATTTTGGCAGGTAAGAGTTCTTTAAAATAAAATGGAGATTGAGAAATCCACCACTAAATCTGACTGGTGCATCTTTAAAAACCAGTCATGTATCTTTTTCTGAATCAGGACGTTTTTTCTCTGTGCTCCGACAAAAGAACCACTCGCTGGTAAACCTCACGCTGAAGCAAACATGAAAAATGGATTCTCAGCTGTCAAAAACAAAGGTTGTATCTGCACTACACTGTTTTAGACACTGACAATTTAATAGCCTTATATAATGCATCCTGGAGGCACATTATTTTGACATACATCTTCCTCCACCCCTCCCCTGGACCTCCTCTCAACCATGCTCTCACTAGTGTCATCGCTGCTCCGCTGCAGCCTCAATGGGAAATGGCATTCAGCTTCAGCCTAGGGCCTCTCCAGAACTGGAGCTGAAAAAGCCCACTTTGTCCGGATGCTGTTAAACATGTTCCTGTGATGATGAGGAACCTTTGGCCATTCAGTTAAATTTAAGGACTGTCTTCTTACAGGCTTTTAAAAAGATGTCCTACTTTACAAAGCTGAAGTTAATCTGTTTTTTATCGTTTCTAGCAGCCATGAAGTATTCATGAATTTTTTCTACTGGCCCTAAAAATATATATATTCTAACATAAATTAATCACGACACAATCTGTAGCTTAATTATTACTGTATGCTCAGAGCTATACAAGTAGGTTTTACACATTCTAGTATTTCCCGTTTATTCACTCTTTCAGGATGTGAATTATTCATAAGCAAGATCTACTCTAAGCTTGTGGATATTTGTTTAAACAGCATGTGTAATTGAAGTTTTTCAGCCAATTCAGTGTTGAGGCTATGGGTTGCCATCACTTACTTGCAAAATGAATTTTTGTGGCCCACAGCGTAATTAATTACCCAGCTGTCACTCTTGGAGACTACACCAGATGTTTTTTTGTTATTATTTTTACCACAGCAAGAGTCTCAGTGTCTTAATAGTAGAGGTATTGACAGTAAGCACAGTTTATCAGCTCATAAGCATGTTAAAGGCTGTTATTGTAAATCACTTTATTTAATGTGTATCATTCTAATCTCTTTTATTCACAGAAATACTAAGAAATAATGGATTAAAGCCTAAAAGGTGCATTCAGGCAAAACATTGACTTTGACTGCAATGATATCTAGTTAGGTAGGCAAGCTGAAAAGCTATTGATACCGGTAAAAGGACAACATAGCGGCAAAAGCCTCAGTCCAATGAGGAGTAAAACTGGCCACTGCTCTGTAGAGATTGAATGACATCTTCTCCATGTAGTACGCTATGCAATTTCTTTTCTTCTCCCTGTCACTTTGTTCACCCCTTTTGCCTTTTGGGGACAAAAAAGGATGGTTTATGCAAGTACACAGATAAGCTCACAGGGACAATCAACACTCATTTATAAGTAATTTGAAACCTTTAATATTTACCAGATAATCTGTAGGAATGCTTCAATTGTTATGTGAAATCTCCTCAAGTTATGTTACTGAGAAATAACACTGATATTATAAACATTGTTCATTGTATTTCTAAATAGAAAGAGGAACTGTTGGTTTTATACTTGCCTTGCTTATATGTTTAGTTGGCTTTTTATGCTGATGCTGAATGAAGGTTAAACGAGCCAAAATTGCATTTTATTCTGTTGGAGCCAGGACCATTTTTTGCATGTTCATTCAATGCAAGAGTGCGTTTTCTTCAGGTACTCTGATCTGGTTATATTTTCCAGTAACATACAGTTAAGCCCAGAATTACTCAGACCCCTGACAAGTTTAGGTTTAAATTTATTTTCATTAAACTGAGAATTTTGTTTCTGATAAACGAGACGAAGATGTTTAATGGTCATGTAATGTGTCTCGTGTCGTTCTATATTGAGTATGTAAAGGTCCAGTGCAGTGATGTCATATCCTCATTTATGAAAGTAACTACTGGCTGTCCAAAAATTAGCTAGAATTTTCTAAATGATTTCAATACTTAATTTGCATAATTGACCACATCCATGTGATTGTAATGGATAATCGGGAGAGAGGAATAATGTCATAAAGAGTGAGTAAAAACACCCTAAATATAAAATCTTCACAGGATACTAAATCACAGTCTTCATCACAATCACAAAGGATTGCTTGAATGCAATGTTTGCCTGGCTAAAAATTGTTTGCTGTATATGTTCAGTTAATTACACTCGATATTGTCCTCCCAATATTCACCAAGAGTATCATAAGGTTATGTTTCCTAATATCATGTAGCCCAGTTAAATATTTTTAGAACTAAAAATCAACTTCCTTCTGTTGGTTCTGTTTTTTGTTTACTTCATTCTCAAAGTTCCATCCATCCTCTACCGAGGCTTGTGACCTACGGAAAAGATCCAGGTTTATTAGATATTATTTTTTTTGTTTACTATATTTTTAGTTCTGTTTTCTTAAGTCTTCCTTTAAAGAGCCTACCACAACCAGACTATTTCTAACAAAGACATTGTGATAAACTTATGGTTAAAAGTATAGTTATAAGCCAGAGTGGGATCCGCATGTGAGATTTATTTGCAGTTGGGACACGAGGTGTGAACATC